>JAVTVY010017171.1:0-59725 GCA_036873755.1 Hanleya hanleyi | reverse complement strand
AAGATCCATGCAGTAGTTCCTGAGAAATCGCGATAACAAAGTTTCATGGGGAAATCCAAGATGGCTGCCTGGTGGCCATATTGGATTTTCGAATCGGATCAGAAAAAAATATATTGCACAACTAGACCCCAAGGGGAACCCGTGTACCAAATTTGAGAAAGATCCATGGGGTACTTCCTGAGAAATGACGATAACGTTTCATGGAGAAATTCAAGATGGCTGCCTGGTGGCCATATTGGATTTTCGAATTGGACCAGAAAAGGTATCTTGTACAACTAAACCACAAGGGGAACCTGTGTACCAAATTTGAGAAAGATCCATGCAGTAGTTCCTGAGAAATCGCGATAACAAGGTTTCATGGGGAAATCCAAGATGGCTGCCTGGTGGCCATATTGGATTTTCGAATCGGACCAGAAAAGGTATCTTGCACAACTAGACCCCAAGGGGAACCTGTGTACCAAATTTGAGAAAGATCCAAGCCGTAGTTCCTGAGAAATCGCGATAAGAAGTTCTCATGGGGAAATCCAAGATGGCTGCCTGGTGGCCATTTTGGATTTTCGAATCGGACCAAAAAGGCATCTTGCACAACTAGACCCCAAGGGGAACCTGTGTACCAAATTTGAGAAAGATCCATAAAGTAGTTCCTGAGAAATCGCGATAACAAGATTTCATAGGGAAACCCAAGATGGCTGCCTGGTGGCCATATTGGATTTTCGAATCGGACCAGGAAAGGTATCTTGCACAACTAGATCCCAAGGGGAACCTGTGTACCAAATTTGAGAAAGATCCAAACCGTAGTTCCTGAGAAATCGCGATAACAAGGTCTGATGGGGAAATCCAAGATGGCTGCCTGGTGGCCATTTTGGATTTTCGAATCGGACCAGAAAAGGTATCTTGCACAACTAGACCCCAAGGGGAACCTGTGTACCAAATTTGAGAAAGATCCAAGCCGTAGTTCCTGAGAAATCGCGATAAGAAGTGCTCATGGGGAAATCCAAGATGGCTGCCTGGTGGCCATTTTGGATTTTCGAATCGGACCAAAAAGGCATCTTGCACAACTAGACCCCAAGGGAACCTGTGTACCAAATTTGAGAAAGATCCATAACGTAGTTCCTGAGAAATCGCGATAACAAGGTTTCATGGGGAAATCCAAGATGGCTGCCTGGTGGCCATATTGGATTTTCGAATCGGACCGAAAACGGTATCTTGCACAACTAGAACCCAAGGGGAACCTGTGTATCAAATTTGAGAAAGATCCATAGATTAGTTCCTGAGAAATCGCGATAACAAGAATTGTTTACGGACGGACTGACGACGGACGGACGACGGACCACGGACGAAAAGCTAAAGATGTCTAGCCCAGTAAGTCTAAATATTTGACGCAGCAAATGAACTGGTGGTTTGTGACGTTATCAAGAAGATATGACATCACTTTCAATATCACAATATTACAATACAATAACAAAATTTATCAAGAAATATTAAAAGATATGTTCTCATGTTCGATTTTCAACGGAATTTTATAATAACTCTAGCGTCGGTATCTTCCAGTTTTAAAACACTCGATTGGTCTATTCAAATTTAAAAAAATAAAATCCGTTATTTCCAATGACTTGTAGAGAAATGTGAAAGACTTGAGTTTCGCTGGGCAATCATCGTATACATAAACATAGGCAAGTTGCCTGTAAGAGAAAAGCGGTCAACAGTTTTCAATGACGGCGGCAAGACTTCGTGATGTCCCAAAACGTGAAATCCGTATCGCTGATCAGCATTCTTGAATATGTATGATTTTAGTGGTAGAGTAGTTATATATCTGGAGAATGTTATATCTCAGTCACGCTTTGATACAGACTCTACATATTGAGAATCTCGGAGTATATGGATTCGTACGACCGCTCGGCCCAGTGTAAGCGGAATTACGCCTGTATTTTGCTATCAGCGACAGATTTTGCGAGAACATTCTGTAATATCCATGTTTCTTAGATTTGACGGTCTTCGATTCTTTGTCTGTGTCGACCATACATACGATTTTTATAACCTGGTTATTAGATCCATATAGGTCCATGACTTAACCTCAGATAACGTTTTAACCTCACAGTACAGGAACACCTGACTCAGAAATATATCACTTATCCCATTACATTAGTTTTTACAGATAAAGCAAGTGTTTCTCCACGTCATTCATAATCATACGTACCTTGTCCTTGAAAAGAGGATCCAGCCTGATGTAGGCAACCGGCATATCCTTTTCCCTTAGGAAGAGAACACGGAAGCCAAAACCTGAAACCACGAAAAACTTAGTGGAGACTGTCTTGATAGTAATGGCCCGTGAATAGTAAGGGAGAGATCCAGTCCGGTCAACGTTGTTCACTAAGACTTGATCGTTCGAAACTTCAACGACAAAATCAGGAGAGGTGATTGTCAATCCACTGAGACAGCCAACGACCAAATCCGCTGAACATTTCTCGTAGTGCGTCACGATGTTAAGGTCGGTTCTGGCATCGTATTCAGGTTGATTAAGACTTGGCTATGATAAAATGAAATAAAACAGGAATTAAAGAATTTAGGATGATAAGAAATGAATCAGACCTATTCTCTTACACTACAACTAGAGGACAATATTCAGAGAAAGACATTTTTACTACATGACGTGTGTTCATTTCTAATTGTTACTAAAGTTGGTGGTGAACTGGTAAATCAGCAATACTGACCGTTACAGCAGTGTAGGAGCAAGCACCAAACTTTGTTTGATAGGATTCACCATCAAACGTCTTTACGTTGCCAACACCAACGAAGGAGCAAGTGGACGAGCATTTGTTCTTGGTACATTCCCATCGACCCGTTTGGCATGTACTGAAAGGTCAAGAAGGTTAATAAATCCCAACTGGATCTTCAAAAACAAACTGTAATTTTTGTACAGTTTATATATGCGGTAACAACAATCCCGACATGAGTTAAAAAAAGAAAGCTTTAATGAAAGCTACGCTGTCAGAAGAATTGGGGTCAAATTGACCAGGCATTTTGGAGTAAAGACGTGACAGACCAAAAGGAATTGGGTCAAATTCCATTTTGAACCAAACATTTTGTGTCCTCTTGACGCAATTATTTTTGGTACGTCACGTCTATACCCAAAAATTCTGGCAGTGTACATGTAACCTGGCCTGACCACTATTACTCAAATTTACTTGAGAAAACACAAGAAGTGCGATTTCAAGAAGCATTTCAAAGTTCACTTCACGAGATACACATCAACATAAAAATTCAAGTGAGATATCCCGCCTCAGTCAAGAGTGATTTATCGAGGAAGGCAAGTCCACAGTTGAGATTTTCTCAACACCACAGGTTTTTAAGACCACAGTTGAGATTTTCGCTCTAAATGAATTCTAATGAGTACTCTATCAGGTGTAACTGGAGATTCTAAACTGATAATATCGAAGAATTGATTTACTCAGTACTGAATTCTTTGTATGTTCAAGAGAATTAACTACAACCACGCTTCTACAAACGTAATTTCCCCTCCGGTGAAAATATTGTGTATAGTGGTGACTTCGTCTTCACAATAATGATACCATAGCGGTACCATTCGACATCGATAATGTACCACTACGGCGAAGACGCTGTCACCACTATGGTCCCATACCGCTATGTACACAATGTTTTCACAGGCGGGGAACTTACTGTCTGTCTCACATTACGAGTGAACGTGATTTTCGGCAATATATAGTCAATCTTTCTTAGAGCAGTGATATTCCGCACAGTATCACCATGTAATTGGTGCATTTTTATTCTGAAATTTCAAGGAAATCTATTCAGAATCAAAGAAAATCTGCAATACACTGCATGTTATTTTCAGAACACAACGGCGTTGAGTGTGCAATGTTGTAAATTTGGGACTGGCCTCGGTAACATAATACAAACATGCAAAATTTTACCCACCCGTTTTCATAGAATTTCAGGATAAAAATGCTCACATAAATGCTCAGATGATGTACGAAATTTCACTGCCCTGACAAAAACTGAATATCACGTTCCCTCGTAATGTGGGACAGACAGTAGGTGTGTACGCTCACCATGTGTTGCAGTCGACTGCCATCTCTGCGCCATTCTCGTAACTCTGATCTTTGTATTTACACGGACAGTCAACGGGACTGATGCACTGATTGCCATCCCTCACGAAGCCTGGTGCACATTCGCAGCCTGGCACACACGACGACTTGCATGATCGTGGGAGGATATGCAGAGAGGTACAGGTCATAGGACACTCTTGGTAACAGTCCGTGTACACCTGGTTGTCTCCTGAGCATGTTTTGGCTGCATTACAAAGACATAATTAACCTGGAATTAGCGTTGTGTTATTCCATCCAGCAATAAAACCGGCCACATATTGCATTCGATATTCGCGGGTTGTCATATATATATATATTTCATGGTATAAGTATAATAAAAAAATGCATGTCATTTTGATATCTACTCTCCAAATATTGTTGAAAAATGAACAACACAAAATGCGTCATTGCTCCACCTTTTTAGAGTATCTTTGGCTATGGATAAACCTACTGTTTCGGCCTGATATACATTCAGTCTTACTACTGATTGACAGTTTCAAGACGTCTCTCGTTTAGTCGACTAACAGAACTGTGGCGACAACGCAATTCTTCCATGTTACACTATGAGATTAAGAAAACAGCAGAACTTAACTTCGGGGTATTTTGAGATGAAATATATTGAAAAAAAATTCACGAACAAAAAACAATAGATAAAACCCCTAAATGGTAGTTTCGTCGGAAACGAGCACGTGCGTCAATTAACACAGAGAAGCAGAGAGTTATACATACGGCAGAAGTTGCTTGTTCTCCAGTTGACGTATACATCACACTCCGCGCACTGCTGAGAGTAAATACTGAAAAATGTACACATCGCTCGATTTAGGTTCTCTGCGCCTTCCATCTGGTCAGCTCCACAGTAGTCTGCCATACAACGCAATATCCATGGTTCAGGGTTGAGCTGGAAAAAAATTGTATCAAAGATTTTAATGTGCATCGCGGCCTTTTGAAGAGAGAGCCTTCCCCTCCTTCCATATACTATTTTCTTTATCTTTGGAACCAGAAGAGAGCTCAGACTTTCCTGTTCGTCAATATATCAGCTCTGTGTAGAACTACTACACAACCAAGCAAATTCCATGATGTCACTTTGCAGTTAGACCTTATTGCTAAAAGACATTTTGCGACTGACTATTTTGGGCTAATTTTGAGAGAGAACTTCTCTCCCAAGATGCTTTAAGACATAGAAAATACTTTTTGAGGCTGTCTGAGGCATGAAAAAGAAAAAACTAAAAACGATGAAAACCCCTACAAATTTGTAATTATCATTTCACTCGCTGAGACAGAATTAAGGTTTAACGTCGTGTTCAGCAATATTTCATCCATATAGCGACAATCAAACAAAATTCTAAGAATTTCAACAAAAACAAGTCAACCCAGCAAACCAGAAGTTATCAACACAGAACACCAAAAACATGTAAATACATTATAACTTATGAAACAAATCGATTTTTATCAAATAACCTAACATCAAGAATCTCTTACAATCTTAAAATCCATACGGTGGATCAGAAAATGTTTCACTGTGATATTTTCTTGGCATGGAATACGCCTTGCAGATGTTCTTTTTTTAGTAAATGTTCGTGAGTTAACCGGGTATGGCCAATTCTACATCGCCTGATTATAGCTTGATCGAAACGTTTCTAGCAACTCAGATGAATATATCCTTCAGTTTTCTGAAGCTTATGAAGTTTTTTCTATCTACAGCAACCCATAAACATTGAAACCGCTTTACTATGAACCTCAGTATGCAAAATGAAAATCCATCATCTCACTATCGGTCACTCTTTCCACCTCCGACGTGTCTCACCAAAACTTATTACATTCAAGCATACACAACACGTGTTTACTAACTCGGGTATTCTACATTAAAATATGACATAAAGCAGCCTACAGATATCTCTTTATAACTGTGTCTATCCAATTATACAAACTTGTGAATTCGAAAGAGAAAAAATGCCTCCGACGTAACTTGTAAACTGAAAATTTTGATAAGCCCATCGATATCCCATGAGCCTCCAGTGAAAATGGTGGGAATGTCTAATAATACAACTTGACTACTAATACAAGTTGCTCGTGGTCTAACTGTGAATGATTCCCAGACTTTGATCAAATTTTCAGGTGTTTGATTTATAAAACATGGACAAAGTGTCAGCCTGAATATCATCATTGTTTACTCTATGGGGGTGGTTGATTATAAAATACAATAGTGGACACCCCTCACCCAATCATTCTTGGAGGCATAAAATGATACCATAATAACTGAAAGACATATGGGAGGATGTCAAATCCCGAACAAAATGCATTTCTAGACGGATGAATATATGACATACGAATGCGTGACACTCCTGGAAGGCTGAACCCCTCAATCGACTACACGTTTCTCTAGCTTGTTGTTCCAATGGGCTCCCTGAAGGACATTTCTGCATCACATTCTGTGTGTCTGAGTTACACTGGAAAAAAACGAATAATATTCAATATTAGATACTAATAATCCGGGTTTTCGTGTATGTCTATTGTATGTTTGTAGTGTCCGTGTAGTATTAATATCCAAATAATTAAAAAATACTAAAAATGAAATAAACGAATTAAGATACTTTTCTTGGTCAATTTGAACAAGATATCGGTTAGCGGCCAAACTCCAGGAGCTTATATTGACTGAGTGGCAATGTCATGAAATGACGCTCTTTCGGCAAAGAAAGACTGCTCTAAGTGTAGAGACTAGTACGAACGGTGAAACAAATGATTTCTGCCCTATTGGAAAATTGGCGCAGGTTATGATTCATTCTGATCGGCTAGAACGTCTGAAGACTTCCGCATATAGGATAAGTTATGTAACATCCACAAATTGACCAATCCACTGGGAAGACTGTACTGGTCAGTGACACGACTATCATCATGATATTATGTCGGAATGATATCAATCTGTTTACCGCTTCTCTGCGGTCACAAATAGTGTCGTATGAATGTCGACTACAGAGGTAAACATTCTCCATGTGGATATTTGGTTTAATGCCACACTCAAGGTTATTTAGAAAATAATGTTTTCATAGGCGTGCTCAGTGGTTATTTTACGCACGGCTAGTGTGGGACAATTTATAATCTTTCCCACACTAACCGTGCGTAAAATAATCACTGAGCACGCCTATGGAAACGTTATTTCTATTCCATTGCACTACCCAAATTGATTATCTACAAAGATTATAATAAAAAGTTGAAAACATATTTTGAACCTCGATAACCTTTCTCCTCTTTCTTGAAAAAAAAACTCGTCCACTGATGCTCCCGTCTCGATTGGCATCGTGCCAATGTCAGTTTATGAGTTTATCAGGACGAGTATATGTGGTCTCTAATGGTAAAGTGTTACTGTCAGCTGCGTCCGCTGTGTGAAAATAACGTGGTTATGTCTATTTGTGTCGCTTTGAAATTTAATATTGTAATTTATTTGTTTGTTTTATTCGATTGTTACTTGTGTGAAAGCAGGCATCTCTTTTCTCATTCGACATCTGCACTTGACGGTTCTTGATTTGACATAATCGTGCTAAAACGTGTAATAAATATGCACGGTTAGCTCGATATTATTGACATACGGTAACTGTTCTAGAATTATGATTAACTCATTATGACAGCCAGTTTGAATGATGGCTGTCACCATATGAATGAAACAACCTTGAATCCTCATCGGCCTGTTACTAAATCTTGGATATGATAGCATTGAACAAAGTTTGTTTGATACTTAGAGCAGTTTATTGAAGCACAAGTTAGCCACTTACCGTTTCACCAGCGATTGGTACTTCAAACGATCTCGCAAAACTGCCCGCATTATTGCTTAACACTCCTTCAGCTGATCTGAAGTCATCTGTAATCGAAAAACGTCCAATATTGTGATGAATATGCCACTGAATGTATAAACATTGAATCAAAGAGACGAACAGATTCACAAGAATCACATCATATTTGACAAGATTTTTTTTAACTCATACATCAGATATACCCCGAGTGAACGCAGTTTATTGGACGAGATGATGAGAAGTTAATACGATATTTCCTTTAAAACGTCTCTTTAGTTTCCTGGAACAACACTTAATCGGAAAGTCTAACAACACAAGGAGTCATAATTACAAGCGTCTAGTCCGTCATTCATAATTCAGCCGTCGTCCATTAGAGAATATCCGCGTCCATAATCCAAAGACCTATTCCATATTCCATATAACAGTATTAGCACCAAATTCAAAAAGACAACCATGATATACATATAACATAAGGCTTACTATTTCTTCAAGACCAGCGGATCCAAGATGTAATCGAAAAACGTCCCGAATCGTAAATCCTAACCTTTCCATAATATAGCGAAATAAGTTTGCCAAGTAAATTTGCTTTTTTGTGGTCTGATTTCCTTGCAATTGGAGAATTTGGAATTTGGTACATGCGCAAAGCTTCCGCAGTGAAGATAACATTGGATTTATCTGGGCCCTACTTAAAATACACGTATTTTTAATACACTTCACAGAGGTCTGATCCGTTTTGGATAAAGCTTCTTCTCAAACTTACCAGATGGATCTCCGTTGAAATCTCCACAGAGTCCTTGAATTCTTTGATCTTCGGACATGCCGTGGAGGAATCCCATGTCATTGTCCAGCGTAACAAAAACTGTGGAGTCTTTGCTCACCTTCACCCTTATTCCACCACTTAGAGGCTTGAATTCTATGAATTCGTCTCCAATACAGCTGATAAGACAACCTAGAATAGTGCAAATAAGTTTAATTATCACAAGTCACTTTTATAGCTTACAAAAGTGATATTTACATAAAGATTAGATTATTAAAAAAAACTATTTTCATTGAATTTTTCCACCATCAGAAGTAACTTTGAAGTGAAAGCCAGCGAGGAACATTTGCAAAAGAGCTATATTTTCAAGAAACATTGGATTATTTTGATTTATTTCCGGAATAGGCCTATCAAATCTAACAGACCCACATTTTTCGTAAATCCTGAATGGAGCTTCTAGTATATTCTATACTTTTCATAATATCAAATAGTGGCGTTCGTCATATATTTCTCATTTCAGATAATTCTACCATACAGTTTTCACTGGCATACATGTAATTTCATACACAAATTGCCATGCAGTAGGTGGCAAACTTAACGCTGGGATGTGAATATTATTGGTTGTGTAAACATGTCCTCAAGGAGGCTCAATATCTTCGCTTACCGCCGCCCACAGTTCCATGAAGTTGATTATAGTCGATTTCAATGTCCCCAATCGTCACAACGTGTCGATCAACTTCAATCCAGTCACTTTGAAATTTCATGAACAATTTCTACAAGAAACGTAACAATAGTCAGCAAGAACACTTAAGGACGTCCGCTGACGATTTTTGGCTTTGGCGGTCATTTTGCCTGTTTTCCCTATCATCTTATTTCCCTTTCCTAGGTTAAGAGATAGTGATTTCCATTTAAAGCCTTCTAGCCGAGAATTTTGCACAGCAACATCCATTCAATTTGTTAAATTTTTGTAGACATTGTGATTATCTGCAAACAGGTGGAATATAAGAAAAAGTTAATACCATTTATATGAATTTTTCAGAATATGCTTCAAAACTAGGGTTATTCCCTGTTTTCTGGGTTATCAAATGGAGTATGGGTCAGTCCACGTAACGTTACCTAAAGCATAAAAATGCACACAAACCTATATTTTTTTTGTGTGTTTTTCCTCATATTACACAATTATAAATGCAACAACAAACATTATTCAAAAAGTAAATTAATTAGATTTACCAGCAGCGAACATCCTCAAAGAACAATGAACTTAGATTACGTTCAAATTTCAGGTTAGGTAGAGTCATATCATTAAAATTCTTCACAGTAATTGGTTGTTCAACACTGGTTTAAACATGATGAATATATGCCGGCGCGAGAAGTTTTAGCAAAGTCTGTAATAATTTGTCAAGGCTGATTTGTTGTTCTATGTAGCCCATGACATTGAATGTTACGCTGTTGAATCAATAACAGTCTAAATCCATTAAATTTGGGAAATGACGTTCATAGTCCTGAAGGAGGACTTGATGTTAACGGAATTCAGTATATCTTTCATGTTTCTGTCTCATTTGTCTATTACACGAATTCAAATATATCCTGGCATATCTTCAAGGAAGATGCAACTCATAATGCGTCATCGGATTTATTCCTATCAAGAAGCTCATTTCAAGGGTCACGAAATGCTCACTGGTCAGTTTTATAGATTATGGACGCGGATATTCTCTAATGGACGATGACTGAATTATGAATGACGGATCTGACGCTTGTGATTGCCACTGGGTCTAAAGTTTTGCCCCGCTATGAATGAAAGGGTGGTCCTCAGAGCAGAGACCATTGTCCGGTTTCCTATGCTTTACCTAGGGCGGACTCTGATATCCAGGTGACCCTTTTCGGATATCCGTGTCCGGGCTGTGTAAAATCATAACAAGCGGACACTCGTATCTGGGGGACCACCGTTTGTCTTACAACGGGTCAACTGTCGGCCACTTAGAGAAAGAAAATTAAGGTTTAATGTCACGTTCAGCAATATTTCAGCTATATATCGACGACCAAACAAAATTCTAAGTCATCAAGCCAAAAACTTAGTAATCCAACACATTAAAATATACACACATTAAAACTTATGCAACAAACTGATTTCTCGCAAATAGCCCAAGCTGCAGTCCTCCGTCACCCGACTAAAAAGATCTTCTAAAATAGTCGCTCGATAAAACCATCTTGTGTTTTCCCTATTTTTATTTCATACACATAGATTATTTAGATTGTTGGCGCGAAAATTCGTTGATGGAAGGCGACTCAATATTGAATGTTGGATCTGAGTCATGCTTCGACTAATGGAGATGCATTTGGATTTTATCACCCACCTTCCTGCAAGTGTGGATAGAGTAGCAGTTGTTCAACTGGATGTAGATGCTCCATGAGTTCGCCACTTCGGCCAGGACGTAGGTACAAGCTCCTCCGAATCTGTAGTTTTTCCCATCAAACGTTCTGAAGCTGTCTGTTAGGAAGGAGGCGCAGGTCTTGAAGCCGGGGTCAAACACTTGAGCAGTGACACCCGTGGTTTCACCTGATCCAAAAATAATTAGATTGAACTTAGTCAACAAATCAATCAGAAATTAAAGAATTACTACAGAGAGACCTGTGTATACCGACCGTGCTTGGAACCAGATAATAGTGTCGGTTCTGGTTTATCAATGGTCAAAAGATTTTAATTTCTCTGTTATGAATAGTGTCGGTATTTAGAGGTTGGTCGGTTTACTCAGGTGTCGCACTTTGAATGTTGCGTTTGATTCACATCTTTCACACTATTAGTGTTATGCTACATTCCCTGCGATGTTAGAAAGTTGCGTACTTATAGCATTTTGAACTTCACCTGTACTGATGTGAACTGTTTCTTGACGTTCAACAAACGGAAACGAAATAATGATGCGGGTGTGTACACGCAAGTGCCACAGTAAAGATCGCAACTTGTTGAGAGTAGAGCATAATGAACCTTATCCGTGACAAATTGTGCAGTCATTCATCTGAATGACAGGTGATCACTTATCCAGAAATCTACGGTAGCATCGCTTATTTAACTGGAAACAAATTAAATTGTCAACGCACATTACATGTGCCACAAGGTGTAAAGTCCTATATGTAACCCGATACACCAAATTAAAGCTGGCTCTTCCGACTGAGCCAGTCCAGGGACCTCGCGCTGACAATTCAATTGATGTCACGTTACATGAGGTGACAGGCTAATTGAATTGAATTGTATAACGATACCCAACAACATGGATGGATGGCCCTGCAATACATCAAGGGATAGAAGTGGGATTTAAATGTCATGGATGTTGGGGCCAACGTCATCACGTTTCAGGCCCATTGCCATGCAAAGTTGCATGCTGTTTTAGATTGAATCATTGTCTTCCAAAATAGGATCTGAATATAGGTCGATTTGCCTCTCAATTAATATATAAAATGAGAAGAGAAAATGTAATTTATGGTTACTGAATAATAGATCAAAATTCAATGCAAATTCAAAATTCTGGTGTCCACAAAATCTCTGATAAAACCATGTGAATCTTATATTTCTGTAACTTTTTACATATTTTCTATTATGTTGATGTCTTGGGACTGGCCTAATCATGGTGATCATTATGTTAAATAACCCATGCTGAGAACCTCTCACACATACTCTTGGACTGTGTCAATCACGAAAATGTTCCATGAAATTTCTACTGATTTGCCTCTGAGAGGCTTATCACCCGAAATTATTTTCCCATGGTCTACATCTTCATATCAGTTTGAATATAATTATTTCAGCTCTCCAAAACTATTAACTTTGTTTGAATCGGTTTAGTAGAAGCCATCACTTTGAAAATAACACGACCCGGATATTTTTTTCTGGGACTCTTTCTCCGAATATTGGACCTGTGGTACTCCTAAGTTTCAACGGAGCAGTACTAATCTCTAATCGCTGGAGTTAATTTTCACTTGTTTAGTTTCGACCTCAAATTGTTCAATCCAAATGAAATGGATATTCCCATGATTCTACTCCCGAACAATCTCTTCTAATTTGAGGTGTTTCTCCTGGTTTTTCGTCTCAAGCTGATCTCCATGGTAACAGAAGTCATACAGCTGACATGCGCTGTTCGGAGTTTCGGCGTGATACTTTGCTTTCAACATGGATGCCCATATGGATTCCTAGCAGTACTATACCTATACATAGCTATGGAGCAATTGATGGATTTATCATTTCAGAATCCATTCGATTAAGTCGAATTTTCAATGAAGCAGTATGCGATGAATTGGACTTCACTGTCAGCGACTTACACAAGCTGCTACATTCAAGGACAGCTTGGAACCTCGGAGTACTACGGTCCGAAATGCTTACCTTGAAGATGCTCTGGACATCGCTGACAGAGGGTGACATTGTTAGCGTCGTATACACCCCAAAACATCCCATCACCGGAACAACAGTCTTCAACAGTACCGACAGAGTCAGAAATGCGTTCACCCCAGCAATTGGCTCCTTTATAACAATACTTGTGGTCCGCGGTAAGAGCTACAAGATAAACGGATAAAGTCAACATATAGTATAAACGATGAAGGTAATTAATATATATAATCCTGTGTGCATCAAATGATCAACTGAATGGATTTTTCTCTTCGAATTCGCCAATGTGCCATAGGACAGATTGTACAGTCATGATAACAGAACAGCATTTTGATTGCAGCATGCGATCTCGGTGCTCTGGCCGCAGCGTTATTTTTGATACCGATGTTGCCCAAATGCACGGAGTCCGACAGTTCTATTAACTCATGGAAATGGATCAACGAAACGCATTATTTCAGGAGATGTTTTTGGATGCAGCAACATTTCTAAAAAAAAATAACAAAAAGCAAATCCATCAAGAAGTACACCAGAAAAAATATAAAGCAACTCCATCCACTTCTTTCATCATAACGTGGAAATTCCATCCTCTTTGAGTTGATATCTCACATTAAACTATCCTCCACTTTCCGCCTTCCAAATGAGAGGTAATACTACTTAGCTACAGTATTAGTTGTACCTTGATAACATACCACATATATAAAAGTATATATGTCTGAATTCTCGACGGATTCGATAATATTCACTGAATCTCAAGATTAATCTTGAATGTGAGGCTTTGCATTTGCTACTGCAAATCTAAGCAGATTTCCTCAAATAAATACATCTGAATTTCAATTTAAATGTATAGTTGAAATATTATAGTTGAAATATTATTGTGAATATATTCGAAGGAGGATTATATGGGAAACACCAATATCTGCGATTTCTTTTTTTCTTATGAAGATTCGCTCTCATGTCAATGAATTTTGGTTATATTATTTCTATTTTAACCACATATGTATGTTCATCTACAAGAAAAAGAATACCCATACCAAGGAAAGTTATTTGTGTTACATTGCATAAAACATAGCCCAACGGTTCCCAATTTCCCTCGGCTATCAATTAGTGTCTACATACAGCAAGCATGCATTGCAAAGAAGTATTTTTAGAAGAAGGACAAATTGTCATAGACCAACAGATCAAAATATGGTCTAGTCGAGTTCAATAGTTCTCTCATACAAGAAATACGTGGGATGTTGGACCATCTCTGCTTTTGTCAATTTATGGGAAAGTATCTGCGCTGACATTTTGGTACAGCATGATCGAATTTCTACCTCTCAATACACTCTCCTATATAACGCCTCATACTCAAGTAATTTTATCTTGAAAAAATAGATCAAGTTCATGCATCTTCAAAGTTTCTGGTCTATTCTCACTTAATTGCATGTGGAGCATGTGTGAGAATGAACATATATAATTTGTCCTTTAGAATATAGAGCAAATTCAGTCATATTCATAGACTTTAGGTTCATCATCAGTTGCATATGTGGTGTTAATTTGGACAATGTAGATATACATGTAGTCCTTCACAAAATATCGTTCTAAATAGAATTAGACCTGAACAAAATATGTCAACGTTAGTTTTATATATAGCATTGATTCGAATAGCCTATCTACATTTCTTCATATTATATCCTAATAAACAATATATAACCTTGAAAAACTAGGTCAAGATCAGTCTACAGGGATAGGCTTCTAGTCGATCACTAATTGCATATGAAATATGAATTTGGAGACCCTAGCTTTAATCCTCAAAACATCTTTGCAAATATTACAATTTGACAGACTTTAACCTATTTGATCAAGGTTATTTTCAATCCGTCACCATTGTGGTATGACTTTAAAATGGCAGGCTATAATCCTTCTTGATATATCCTGTCCTCAAGTGAGATACACAGAGAGACGCTGCAGACGAAAGCCTTCGAGCAAACTTGCCTAATTGATAGAACAAGATCACCTGAAGATTTCATCTACTCCGATTGACAGAACAAGCTCACCTGAGAGTTAATCTACTCTGATTGGCGAATTTAATTCAACTGAGAGTTAATCGAACTTGATTACAGAACAAGCTTCAAATGAGAGTTAGTCAATTCTGATTGGCATATCTAACTGACTTACACTAATTGATCGATTTAACTCACATGAAAGTTCATCTACTCTGAATGACAGATGTAACAATGACCTACCCAACTTGTACATAGCGATTCTTCTTTACTTCTATTTATATCTCCCAGTGCTCCCTTATTGTTATTTATTATTTAATTATTTATTTTAATATTTAGCGCTGCGAAAGACCTTAAATGAACCAAGAAATGTACCGTGAAATTTAAATGAAACACTGAGTTGATGGGCCGTGAAATCCGTATGAGAAGCGGCCCGTAAACTACAATTTCAATCAAAAACTGACCTGAGAATTAATCTACTCTGATCGATGGAACAAACTCACTTGAGTGCTAAATTAGCTCCTCTGAGTACCAGAACAAGCTCACCTAAAAGTTAATTTACCAGAACAAGCTCACATTAGAGTTAATTTACTCCGATTGACATATCTAACTCACCGGATAGTTCATCTAGTCTGGTTGACAAATTTAACTCACCTGAGATTTCATCGTCACAACGATATCCTCCAAACGCAGCCGGACAATCACACATGTTGGGGCGTGAGCATGTGCCGCCATTATGACAACCATCAGGACCGCAAACAGCTGAACGTCGAAAAACACAATTGATCATGTTATTAAAAGAAACTTCTATGGAACAATCCAAATTTTACAATCTACTCTCCGAAATAATCAGATTGACATTTTAATCATTTAATGCGATTGAAAATATTTTAATTTATTGGGTTGGACAAAAAAATAATCTTTTGTAGACGGAAATCAGTCTAATACACTGGAATTTCCAATTTATTCAAACCCACTTTTGATCATTTATTCCAGTCTAATTAATTTATATAGTATATAAAACAGTAGTAAGTCATTCTATTATGTATATATTTAGTTCACCAACAAATACTTGTTAGGACGAATAGGTTGTAAATGACGATATTTAAGCCAACCACGATTTTACACAGTTATCTCCCTTTATCAAAATGAGCCTTGTCAATTTTGAATTTGCCTATGTCGTAATAGCAGTTGTTGAATGTAAATGTTTCAATATAATCACTGCCCTGATTCAGGGAGGGGGGGGGGGCTAAGGAAATAAAAATAAAAATACCGCGTCACGCTACAGTTTGTTTCTATGGTAAAATCTTTTTTACGTGTCAGTTTAGAGTGATTTAATCTTACATTTTGGATGGTATAAGGATACGATTTGCAATTGCCGACCAGAAATCTACGAAGGAGACTGATTTACACTGGAAAAATCCAAGAAGTATTCTTGGAAGTCGTCAGATGTTGTCCAGCGGACAAACCGAATCACTCACGCGGATTCACATCACCACAACGATTTTAGAATTGGTCTAATTATTTCAACAACTCATTTTCAGTGGAAATGCTCTCTTTCAACCGAAAGAACTCTTTTCTACTATTGCGATTTCACACTGTACAGATCTGGTGACGTCACCGAAAATTGGACACAAAATGGCGATTTGTGCAGATATATTTAACCTAATTCGTTGAAGTGATCAACGTGATGTCCCGAGGGATATATTCCGCTGAATATTAACGAGAAGATGCCAATGTTCGGCACCCAGTTACATACTTACGGATGTCACAGTTTTCACCGTCCCAGTTCTCACAGCACTCACGTACAACTTCTGTTATATCCCTGGAAAAGTACATCCAAATGTTTTTAACAAGCATACTAAGTAGTAATAGAGTGTGGATGAAGCATTCTCCCATCTCCGCTAGCCATGTCGACTACATCGTCAACCTCAGCACGCCACTTTAGTGGCTGAAGCGGTCATTGTAAATTGGGCGTCAAACCTGATACCCTGACACCCCATGGGCGTTGAGAAAGTGCCTGAATTTGAACAATGTAGATATAGTCCTTCAGGAAATATCGTTCTAAGTGGCATCAGACCTGAACAAAATAGGTCAAGGTTAGTCTTATATATAGCATTGGTTTGAAAAGTCTAGCTATATTTCTTCATATTATATCCTAATAAACAATATATAACCTTGAAAATCTAGGTCAAGTGTCAGTCTACTGGGATAGGCTTCTAGTCGATCACCAATTGCATATGTAATATGAATCTGGAGACCGTAGCACCCTGGCACCCTCATGTGGCGTCGAGAAAGTGCTCGAATAAGGACAATATTTAGCTAATGACAGTGTTGGTTGTATAACAGTGTGCTGGTAAAAGATTCGGGTGGGCGAAATTGTTTTTATTCACTATCACATTTAGACAGCTATACTAAAGGAACAGCTCTCACCATCATGTCCGTTTGAAGAAATGGCCAATTCCCACTATAGTTCAAATTAATCCCTGGACAATGTTGTCTGACCCCGGTGTAGGGGACACTGGTGCACAGCATGTGGGGCCACCGTGATCTTCGGGTTGTTCGCTTGACCCCTCCCCCCCCTATGTTTATAAGATGGAGTTTTTCAACTGATGATAACTGGTATATTTTCGACCTGAGGTTGCCACGGCTATCATAAATGTGAGCTTGTTGGTCCTTTCTTGGAATGGTGGGAAAATTGCATCCATATTATTATATTTACAACAGCTATTAGTAGTTGAAAATCGGCTGCATGTTATAAAGATGGAGGGGGTGGGGGGGGGGGGGGTCAAGAGAACAAGCCGAAGATCACGGTGGCCCATATACTGAGCACCAGTGTCGCCAACACCTGGGCAAGACAGCATTGTCCAGAATTAACTTGAATTATAATTAACAAGTATAAACTGTTGGACCAATATAACTTTTGTATGGGTTGGCTATTGTTGTCAGCTTCAGTAGCTTCTCGATTGGTTAACTGATGTCACAGGTCAGAACTGGTGTTAATTGGTTACAATACTACTTGAACCTTACTTAAATTCCCCTTCACTAATTCATATTATTGTTAAAGCAGAATGTTAGTATTCCACAGTCTGCTGGCACCTGTCCGATATTTGGCTGACGTTACAGCTGAATATCAGAGTGGGGACTCCACCGAGGTGCAGTTCACCACAAAGCGCAGGCACCTGATTCGAACATGACATGTCGCACAGGCGCAAATGACATAATCAAGAAGATCGGCATATAACCGCTATGGTGGAAATCCATTCCAATATTCAAAAACTTATCACTTGAGAAGTCCATTCTCATGGCATCAGATTGTATCACTCATACTCTCAGATTCCACCGATTGTTTAGGAGGGTACAGACTCTGACAATGGCATAATGATCATTTCCTGAACTATAGCGGGTATAACCCATTGGTGAGATACGTATGAGCCATAAACTCGTGAGATATTTGAGAGGTGGAGAATAGAGGTCTGGCGACTTATAAGCAATTACCAATATACGAGTTGTCAGAGCATTTCCATCATAGCTCTTTAGATTTGTATCTAATACCGCTTATGCCGGTGCTAGGGGCCAGGTGGTCATATCATCCAAGTTGCCACATGAACATGTACAATAAAAGCGCACCTGACATACAACACGTCTCACGAATCATTAGATTCTTGGTATGTGCTTTAGAATAGGTTAACCGGAAGACTATACTGTGAAGTCATGTGACTCTGTCAGTATGTCGGCACCTCTTCCCACTCCCTTATATGTGTTGTAATCATATGACTTCACAGGAAAGACTCCCTCGGCATCTCATATTCAGACTAGAATACAGAGTATTCTAAGACATAGATTTGGTATCTCAGCTGCGCGTTTATTGCAGCTGTTCACGTGAAAACTATTAAGTAACCGCACGGCCCCTAGTACCATCTTAAGCGGAATTTGATACGCCATAACTCACAGGTACAATAAATCTGTGAATCCAGTTAATATACTACAGTAAATGCACCGTTTTGGTAGCTGTATGCGAATTTTCCTCAGAAGACGTCTGCAAGACCAAATGTGGAATCTCCCAAATTTAACCCATGTCTCACTAGATACGGAAAGAATTAAATGCAACGGAATACCTGGAGAAAACAATTCATTATTTTATCATAACAGCGATATTATCATAAACATTACATCAAATCGGCAGCGATTGTACATCTTTATATCTGATAACGATAAAAACCGTTTTTTGTCCTCGTTTCTGTTATGGCTATCAATCAGCTATCGTTGATGTGCGGACGATAAACTTGTTTATCTACCCTTTTCCCATATTCGCCACCGATAATGAGTCAAAACCACCTATAAAGGCCCCAAATTATTACGGTACCGGCACTACGCTGTGAATCATATCTTGTGTGTTGTTGGAGCATAATACTTCGATATTATAGGGAAGGCCACGAAGGAATTATGCAGCAAACTTCAAGATGCATACGACTTGTCAGCTTTTTTTTTTACAAAAGTCATACAGTGCCGACAAACCTAGTCTCCTGGGTATCTGTGAACGATACTAGTTATCGGGTTTTAGTCCAGCTGTGTTCACTAATTAGTGAGGCGTTTAGCCTGATTTATCCCTGTGTCCTTATTGAGACAATTGTATTCATTCGGCGACGTGTAAAGATGATCCTATTCTATCTATGATTGTAACTTCTGGGTTCAAACGCGGAAGAAATTAGTATTATATTCTGTCATTTCCATGTTTATGGAATTTGGTGTCATACTCAGTGACTTCACATCATTAAGACCCAGCTATTCCCGTTTACCTCCCATTACCCGCATCAATTTCCAGCCTACACACATTAACCACATCAAACTTAAGAGAAATCGCGGTGTGATGGACGCACCATTGGTGATCCTTTGACAATGACCTTTAGTCGGGTTACATAAGATCCTAATGTGCCAGAAACAAAATAGGAGCGAAATAGTGTTTTGATGAATGAGATTGTCTGGAAACATGAGATGGTGAGAATCATTCTATAGTGATAGAGGGTGCTAGGGGCCGTGTGGTCATGTCATCCAAGTTGCCACATGAACAGGTACAATAAAAGCGTACCTGAGATACAACACATATCACGAATCGTTAGATTCTTGGTATGTGTTTTAGAATAGGTTAACCAGAAGACTATACTGTGAAGTCATGTGGCTTTGTCAGTATGTCGGCACCTCTTCCCACGTCCCTTATATGCGTTGTAATCTCTACTTTATGGCGAGTGATTTCTGATAATTTTGACCATCAAAAACGATCCTTGTGACCGGAGTACAATTTGATGTTATGGGGGTTACACTTTTCACCTGTTGAGATGGCTCCAAGCTTGCCCGTGTACAATGCGATGAATGGGTCCTATGTCTCTGCCTTAATGCACAACTGTGAGGCTTCCCCTACTGATAGGCGCTCCTTCTGCTGATAGTTCGGGAACATGGCTATAATTTGAACATTTAATAGTCAGGCTTGGAACTATTGCGATAAGCAATCCATGTTTCGCCATTGGACATGCCGATATTACAGTTGGAGAGGCACAAGATCTAAAGTAACTCCAATCTGACTGAAATTATCTCCGGAGAATCTACGAGGCGTACAGATATCTCATCATTGTCAGGTACAATGATCCTTCGCAAGGCATGAGATGCGCGTGACTGTCTCTCGGGCCAAATGTGTTATTCCATGTGCATCGATTGATATCAGGACCGAGAGCGGTATCCCGAGTGGGCCGATTGATATCGGGACCGAGAGCGGTATCCCGAGTGGGCCGATTGATATCGGGTCCGAGTGCGGTGTGAGCTGATAGATTCCAGGGCGAATGGCTCTAATACCATAATGCAGGGATATTCACTGGCCACTCACTGTAGGTCAGTGCATGCGACAATCATAGCCTCACTCTTATATCCTGGCGTCCAACTTAAAAGTATTTAGAGGAATTGGATTGTCTCAAACCAAACTAATATATATTTATTTCTCTATAGAAAGATGATGGTAACTAAGAATATATGTCGGTGAAAATTCCACTTACGCCTTGTACACACAGTCAGGGCTGGCGTCGGGATCTTTGGACCACGTCAACAGCTTGGCATTAATTTCCTCCCTGGCCAGGTGTGCCAGCTCGGAATCCTCGACATCCATAACGTGTCCAGTTATCGCCATTTCCATGTAGTTTCCGCATTTGTCTGTCACAGATTCTGTTTTGTGTTTAGTCCGATCGCACCAATAGCCTTGCGTCCCACTGTCAAAGCGAAAATAACAGGCCTTGATAAGATGTAAAGAATATACAGTTTTGAAATATCTAACCATGAACAAGCAGAACCTTTGGCAGCCGGAAGTGGTCATATGCCTACCTTTTATAAAAGAAAGAAAATGATCTAAATGTTATTTATGTCACATAATGATATTCTACTATCATTGTCTCTAAACGTTATCATATATTGCTCTGCATTAATAAAAGTGCCAATCAGTACCAAATTTTACTTGGTGTTGGGTGCCGTATCCCCATATGTCAGCTAAATAAAAATATCACCTTTCCAAAAGGCGGTATGTTTAATGGAGCAGCCATTTCTTTGTTATGAATGGAGGGTCATTTATTCTGATGTTTGGTTCGTAGCTCTAATGTGTAAAGTCACTTGGAGGCCGTATGCAAATGTTCTCTGAAAAAAAATGTCTTACTGGACAAAAATGTTGATAAAGCTACCAGAACTACTATCAATATAGGAACATATTCCTTTCAAATCGGGACAATATTGTCCTGTGCCTTAAATATTTCCATTTTACAGGATTATACATAAACTTTCTTCTCTGTGTAGTTAATTCTACCACGAAATTTAACAAAATTTGGTTGGCTTATTTGATGCGGATTATCTTCCTCCCATTTCTTCGTAAATGATGAAATCAAGTACAGAGATCATGGCATATACTTATATAACAACTAAATTGTATAGTTTAATATCATTCAGATGTACGTACAAAGAATTCATGCATGTGAAGTTATTATAAAATGTAACACGATTTTCGCCATTTCGACGTATTATTTTTGATAGACGTGGCATGGATAGGGCTGGAACATTTTCGTCCCAAAAATGCGGTTTTCTTCTCTAACGCATGGGTCTGTGGTACAATCCGTTTTCGATGCAGGATGATTGGGAATTCATCATTTTCCGATACTTATGGTTGCTAGAACAACGTTCCTGTGGACAGAATCATCTTAAGTGTCGTGTTAACGGTCCGAGAGACCTAGCCAGAGTTGATCCAGCTTTAAAATAGTGATTTTTCGTTTTTCAATGATCATTCAACTATAGATTTCACTTTATCATTTGGAGAAAACGCGAACATGAAGAAAGTATTTATTTCTGATTAAAATGAGTGTTTAAAGTTTGCCAGTTATGAAATCTGCAGGTTGTACTCAATCAGACAGGGGATTAACATCTTTCCGCGATCGCCCCAGCAGGTGAACAATGTGAATTGTGGCTGTATGTAGCACTTCTTGATCGGTGGTTAATTGTCTGTAAGCCCGATCTTCCCCAAACAAATGAACAGGTAAAACTGTACCTGCTATGTCATTTAGACTTATTGTACTATTATAATTCGTTTTGTTAATTTATAAAAAGACAGACGCCAAACTGGTACCGTAAGGGTTTATTTGTTTTATGCAGCTAAACAAAATAAACCACTCACTGGTTTCATTTGACAACAGTACAGCGTGTTACGCCGTTGCACATGTAAAATTAGTTATGTCCTGATCACTAATATTATTAGAAATATGAATATTCACTTCGATCCAAGGCCATGAGCACATATCTATGAGGTGGTTTTCTAGCCGTTTTTTCGTCGTGGTTACCATGATGAAAACGAAAATATATTGAGTTTTGCAAAAAAATTCAAATTGAGTTTTGATAAAAAAAAAAAATATGTTTTCCGATTTTTGCCGTTTGCATGTAACAAGTCGATGGCCGAATATTTTAGGTCTGTATCGACAACGCAGCAGCAGTTCTATGTGTTGTTGTTGCTCTAAGAGGACACGTCGCGCTAATGTCGCCATCAATTGTTGCAAATATGGCTTTGATTTCGCCTTTTTAATGACAAAAAAGTATTTGAAATGAAAAATTTGCCGACTTGTTACTTTATTTAAAAGTAAGGAAATCTAGGCAATAACATGAATGAATGGATGTACTCGTCTCTCTGATAACTTCTACACCGATCCACCTAAAGTCTTGAAATTTTCCATTTTTTTTTAGTTTATATAGAACTAGTGAACTGTGCTTCAAATTTTCTAAGTTGGCTTTAGTTTTTTAGATATTCGCTTTTTTTTTATTAACTTCAGCATTTGTTTAAACAAACTTGAATATAATCACTTCTATGACGAAATTATTAAAGTGTGGCAGGGTTTACTAGTTCAGATAGCTAATAATATATGCCTTGAATTTCAATCAATTTGCACCAAGCATGTAGAAGATATGTGCTGTGAAAAATTGGGTATACTGTTCAAAAATACTACTGTTCAAAGCTGTTTAAAGTATTTATTTTTGAAATAAATGCAAAATCATAATGATATCCATTTTCTTCACCAGAACAGCTTTCAGAAAATATATAATAGGATAAAATTGGTCAACAGCTTGTCGGGTAATTAAACAAGAAGATTAGAGGTGTGTAGTGAGCCTCTGGCTAGGTCTCTCGGACCCTTAATTGTGGTAAGAATTGAGTTGAGCTATGGTACACAGACAGAAAGAATGAAAGAAAAGATTACGAATTCCATCAGACAGGCAAATTCGATAGTCGCCGACAAGCGCTGTGTGAGCAATGATCTATATAAACGCAATACTCGATAAATCACAGACCCAGTTAATTAGTACTAAGACAACATTTCCGTGGTTCAGAGATAAGAATGAAAAGCTCCCTGTTAAAAAAAAAACAACGATCGGAAGATTAGAGCGACCGGACGCCATCGCTAAGCCTCTGCGATAAAGATAGCGTTCTACGTTTGTTAGAATGGTTGTCACATATCTAGTCTGTATTTTAGTAGTATTCTAGAGTTGCCATTGGCCGAAAATGCCGATTCAATCATTCATAATATACATGTATGTCCCAAATTCATGTGGTTAAAGAATACTGGGCAGTGATAAGGCTTTCAGGTAAAGAAAACCATGATGTGTTGTTTTATCACTGAAAATGTTGACCGCTTCTCTCTTGCAGGAACTAATACTGCGTGTTTTGTATTTATTTTGTCTTTGGATTACTGACGCGGATTTTTTTTGTGTACGATGATTTATTGTAATCGAGGGTAGTTTATATGAGATCGACTGCATACTGTTTCAGATTGTTGGCGGTACAGGCTTCAGATATGGCATTCGGTTTTGAATTGGAGCGATATGCAAGCGGCGGAAAAAATTGACGACGTCTGGCGACTAAAAACTAACCACATGACTCTATAGGGAAGAATTCGTTGACACCCAACATTCAGACCCGAAAATAGGGAGGAATCTCGCATCCAACATTCAGACCCGAGAATACGGAGGAATCTCGGACGTAGCCTTAGTATCTCAGCCGCGCTTTTGTTGCGGATGTTCATGTGGAGACTATGAAGTATCCACACGGTCCCGGCTTAAGCGGAATAAGATACGCTAGCTCGGGTGCTGTGATGACAGATCAACTCAAACAACTCATCTGATGTTAATGAATGAGCATCATGGACGTCTGATGGAGTAAACTCGTTAACATGAGGAAACCTGGTAAATGCAAGAATACCTAGGAAAACTAACCTGCAAATTACAGGCGTCTAGTCCATCATTCATAATTCAGCCTCGTCCATTAAAAGTATATCCGCGTTCATAATCCAAAGACCTATTCCATATTCCATATAACAGTATTAGCACCAAATTCAAAAGGACAATCTTAGTATACATAAACACAGGCTAGTTTCCTGCAAGAGAGAAGCGGTCAACAGTTTTCAATGATGCCGACAAGACATCATGACGTTCCAAAAATATAAAATCCGTATCGCTGATCAGTACAAAAATCCGACGTCGTACGGCTTGAGCCGTAGTCCACAAAAAAATTTCAGCCTCAAAACAGTATTCGTACGGTTATCTTCAATTCCAAATATGCATAAAGTATGATATACAGTGAAACCAGTATCTTAGTCTTTGTTTCGTTATGACGTTCAATTTGCCCAACATGGAGATCACCGGCCGTTAAGCGGAATTAGGCAGAGGTTGGAAACGTAGCGCCAGAGATTATGCACGCCAGAGATTATGCACGTCAGAGATTATGCACGCCAGAGATTATGCACCTTATGATCGCATTTTGCCGAATTTGAAAAACTTAGGAAGGAGGCGTTTGACAACTTTCTGCAATACTCTTATGTGGCGAAGATTGAAATCGGCACACTAGAACAGGAATAATGATGATAATGCTCATTAGAACAGAAATTAGAATGCTACCAGGCGAGATGTGTATACGCCGTTTGCAGGTCCTTCTGGAATATTGCTATCCTTTAGGTCAACTATTTCAAAATTGTAATCGTCTCTCTTGTCGTCGAGTCGACTAGAAAACCATTCTTCATATTTTCGAAGGTAACAGATCAAACTATGAAGTTCCATCTGGACTATCAGTAATTTTTTAGATCCAGTGAATGGGGTATATATCCGTTAAGGTTACTGTATCGGGCCGAAGCTTCAAAATCTCGATTTTTGTTTATTTTTTCCAGAGCTTACAGTCAAACCTACAAGTTGGGGGAATAAGAAATTATGAAAATTAGTGCATTGTAGTGAAAAAACATGACTTTTTAAAACTCAAGACATTCGTGGTGCAGTAGGTAAAAAAGTGGCTTTCCCCGTTCTAAGTTCGGCCCTGTTCATGAATTATTTATGATTTAATGGAGAGGAGTGGAGTTTTTGTAGATTTCTTTCAGTCTTTCAACTTTGCACGGCGATAAAATAACTTATAATAAAATAAAAAAGCAAGTTTGTTTGATGAAAACTGAGATAGTTATTAGCACGTGATTTTGAGGACTATACTTTTCTAAATGACATCATTTATCTTTAAATAAATCGATTCTTGTAATAAATCCGAGAAAGTTATTCATTTATCTAAGTTCTTTGAATCAAGGGCTTTCAGAAAATGTATAGTTTGTACGGATACAAAAAAAGCACTGCCTCATAATTAAGCAAAATTGTGATACGTACACGTGCGCAACTGGGACCCGATACAGTAACCTTAAAGCGTCGCTTATTTCAGGATTATCCAATGCTAGATCATCGACGTAGCATAGAAAGAACGGCCTTTGAAATGGTCATCTTTGTCAGCTTCTGCGTATAAGCGCATTCATATGAGAACAGATGTCTGTCAAAATGGTGCACAATTTGTTCCATTGGGATAATTATACGCGATCGACATAGGGAGTTACCGAATTTCATATCAATGTTGCTAATGATAAATTAAAGCAACTCTTTAAACAAAGAAACATGTCAAGGGTGATACACGTTATGTGCAGTTGAACTGAAGATAGCCAAGAAGATACAATTAACATACCGGTGGCTAATTTATTTATGGCGAAAGCAAAAATTCTCAAGATCGCTGCCATGGTGAAAGGAACCTTTCTCAGTGAAAATTCAGAATGGTGGATATGCGTGATATGAAGAAATTCGTGTTTTTCACAATATAGAATTTCATCAAAATAGTAATTTCTTCCAGGTTAGGGAGATGCATTTTTTTATATACAAATTCGATATGCCAACGAGATTTAATGAAGTCTTGCAACGATTTAGGAATTATAGACAAACGGTCGACTATTGGTACATGTGTAACAGTTTTTTGGTGAAACATTTGGACACAAGCAACTATTCCGTCGTTCAATATTCAGCCGTCTTCCATTAAATAATTTTCGCGTCCATAATCCAATGACCTATTCCATATTCCAAATAACAGTATTAGCACCAAATTAAAAAAAAACAACAAGTCGTTATCTAGAAATTGAATGTCTGTTCATATGAACACCATGGGAATATAGATATTTATCGCCAAATTTGAGCGGAGATGCCTTTTTTATAGGTTTCCTGAATGAAGTTTTGCGATGCTGATAAAAATCGTCACATTTCACACAAGATCCAGCAAACGCGACTATGCGTGATACGTATACGTCATATGCAGACTCACTGGAATGTTACTGTGCAGAAAGGGATAGTTTACGATGTCGAAATTGTAATCAACTCCCTTGTCGTAAAGTTGACGAGAGAGAAGGTCCGCTTCATTTTTTATAAGAATATAGAACTAAATATGATGTACCTTTAGGGCGATCTGTAGTTTCTTTAAAATCAGTGTAGGTTTAGGTGAATATTATCCGTAGCGAGAAGGTCGTCTATTTAGCGTTTGGTGAATGAGAGGGAACAGGCTTTGAAATGATCGGTTTTTGAAAGCGTCTCCATGTAACCGTATTCATATAGAACAATTATAGGTCAGCCAAAAGGGGTGCACAACTAGTACCCATTGAAATACCTATATGCTGTTGATATATTGGGTTTCCAAATTATACATAGATATTATAAATGAGAAATTCAATCAAATCCATAAACAATGAAACATCCCATGAATGATATTCCTTGTATGTAGTAGAGCTAGTGGATACACGTCTGTACAGAATGTGTCCTTTCGCACCTTTCCGTAAAACACTTTGAATTTTTTAATATCTACATACATTTAATGCCAGACTTTTTATATGTATTGGCGCAATACCTTTCCCAAATGCTTTTACCTCCTGAACGGCCCTCGTCAGCAATGCAAAAAGAAACTTCGTGGTTCAGCTTCTAGTGCCAGCTATGAATCTAGCTTTGTGTGGTCTGCTATGAATTTTGGAAGTGAAATACACTTTGATAAATCGTTGTGAGTGGGTTGAAGACAAATACCTCTTTACTGAAGATTGTTAAATAAATCTTTCAGAGTAAATGCAGTTTGGGAGTAAGTAAATGTATTCGATGATGGCATGTTTATACTCAATTTCTTAACCAGCACCTGGCAATAGTAATATTTACAGATGAATATGTTATTTGAAGCTTTTTCTTTTGAGACTATTACGAATTCACTCTGGAGATCTGCTGAACTTCTTGCGAATTGAGATTTCTCTGTATTTGGGAAGGGTACCTCTGCTAATGTGGCGGATTGTTTCAACGACCTTGCTTTCGGTGAGGTCCAGCCAATCAGCGAGTACTGTAGGTTCAACGTTGTCTCGATTTGACCACTAGACAACGTACTGTTCCAGTACAGTCAGGAGTATCTTCTGGTCGCCCTCCAGGTTTATTCTTCTCGACTCTCTATATTTAGGTCCCTTCATCGGGAGAGCTTTAGATGCCTATCACTCACTATTTCAAGGGGGGATTTGGCTTAATGTCACACTCAATGTTGTTTCACTCATATGGTGACAGTCAGTTTGGTTGGTGGAGGAAGCCGGAGTACCCGGAGAGAACCACCGCCCGTCGGCAAGTAACTGACAAACTTTCACACATGGACCACTATTTCAAGGTTACCATATTTAGGCTACTTATGAAAGGCAAAGGGGCTATGTGAACTTAAAATAGTTCGGTTCAGCATTGCGTACCTCTGGATCATTCAGGATTCGTGATAAATTACTTCCAGTTATGGACTGGACATAATGGACATGACTTGGATACCAATGACCTCAGAGTATTAGCTTAGCGTTTAATGAATATGAACCATGTGGAATCTTAATGGTGCATATTCAGTAACTCAAACTCGATAATGTAACAAACAATAATGTTACACTAGGGGATATTATAACCTTGCTGCGGGTCAGCTTGATATTATGGCATTTGTACGAGATTTCAAAAGCATTTTTAAACAAAGAAATATTATTTTGTATCGACACTCTGGTAGAGAAATCTAGTACTCGGAAGTAGCTTTAGGTGTGGGTTTTCCTGTCCAAAGCTTATTAGGTTGCACCTAGGTCTAGAATGGAAATCTCACATTTTAGGGGTCCACCAGTGAGAAACAATGCTATTATGGTCGTTTTGCGAAATAGATTAGTTCTCTTCTGTATTGACTGTGTATATATTAGTCGCACGTTACTCGGCCTGTCGACCAAATTTCTTTCAGTTTGGAGACGTTTTTGCGTGAGAAAACGTGGTTTAATTAGGCAGCTCAACAGTATCTTTGAGAAACGGTAAATACATTTATTTGTATTGCAGTGGTAAAGAGTGGCATTCGTTTCAGAGGTCCATGTTTCAGGGTAACAACTCAAGTCAACGACGATGGGCGACAGAATTTTTGAGGAGAATTTGTGTTATGAATAAAAGGCAGTGTAGGCATTTTTCATTTATATCCATTCTGTCGAAATTTTGAAACGAATAATTATAATAAATTCTCGGCGAATACCGCTTCATTTGAAAAAAAAAATATCATAAGACACTGACATTTTGAAACCTTTTCAAACCAGTAAAATTTTATTCAATTCCGTGAACGTTGTCCGTGCGAGATACGAAACGGCCATATTCGAGAGCGGCCATTATACCAAGCCCACCTTTGAAGATTTGATTCCTGACACGCGATGATTTCGAATGAATACCACCTATTTATGCTAATAGATCGTCATAATGTAATATCTCGTTTTCTGGACAGGACCCGGTGGGTTTATTTGGTTCATAAGACGAAAGAAATTTAAATAATCAATCGACACATACCTGCTCTTAAAATATATTTCAGGGAGTATTCACACACATGAAAATATTAGAGAAATTCGACTTCACGGTAAATAATGCGAATGCGAGAGTGTTGAAAATTGGGATCTTCATAACCCAGAACCTGAACACGTTGAAACCTATCGTAACATTCATATGGTGTGAACCCTATTTTATTCATAAGTTAATTATTATAGTATATGATTTGGATCATCGAGAAGCCTAGGTACATCTCAACCTCAATAAAATGTCTTTTTGAATTTGGTGCTAATACTGGTATATGGAATGAGTATTTGTATTATGGACACGGATATTCTTTAATGAGCGACGGCTGAATTATGAATGACGGACCAGGCGCTTGTTATTTTGAAAGAGGTTTTCCATATTATCGGAGAAATTCTCAAAATGGTCAGATTACTTACCATGGATGAAATCAACTTTATCTTATTGAATTAAACATTTGCGAATATTGCTACAGAAACATGATCACGTTCATATTCACGCGGCTATGCTGCTACAACATGGGGATTGTTCATATTCACGCGGCTATGCTGCTACAACATGGGGATTGTTCATATTCACGCGGCTATGCTGCTACAACATGGGGATTGTTCATATTCACGCGGCTATGCTGCTACAACATGGGGATTTTTGGAATTGTTCAGAACGAGCTAAACTTTCTAACAATAATATCCAGACATTTTCCACTAGGATGAAAGTAAACAGAATATTCATATCTTTCACAGAAGAATCATTTTTACTTAATCATAGCCGCTCCAACGTGAAATGTGTCCGATGAAAAGGTGGACCGGTCATATCCAATGATCGGGCGGCGAAGGGTGCACCTTACGCTAGAAATGAATCTTCTCTTGCTCCAAAATGATTCATACTAACTCAATTCCAGCAAAACGGCAGCCTTACATATGCCTTGAAAATAATCTCCCAACGCTTTCCCTCCTTCCACCCCAATTCCCCACCCCTAGCCCCTCTTGGATAGGGCGTAAACGGGGCCATTTATCTGATACACTGCTGCAGTAGGATATATATAAATGGGAGTCACTATCCAAACAGGATAGTGACTCCCATTTATATTTAATCTTTCGCAAGAATTTTTTAAAATCTGTTTCATATAGTAAATTGACGAACATTTGTATTTGGGATATCAGTTTATGAGCTTTGAACAAGAAAATCGCTATATTTCTTACTAATCCAATGATAGAGCGTGCATACACAAATTACACGATATGTCTAGAATAAATGTTTTTCTTAGCCTAACATAATATCACTAGAAGTTTAAGCACATTACAGCTGTTCAAAATGAAGTGTCACTTAACAGTGTCAAGAAAGTTTGATATGCGTCTTCCTTACAACAACAAATACATTTTCATGACGTGTTATTTCAGGGGCTTCCAGAGGACTAAATTTAGTTAAATTCCAGGACTCACAAGGCCTGAAAACTGGATTTGGAATTCCAGAAGGACTTTTCATGCAGGTGTTTTAGGATGTACGAGATATGCCTGTGACTTCATAGTATAAAAAACGACAAGCCATATTGGTTGTTGAAATAAATTTAGAAGCTGGTTGGGGGATGGGAGGGGGAGAGGAAAACCGATGGGAATAAGAAATGTTTCTCCTAAATATATAACTATTTAAATAAAGTGTTAGGAGAGAGAGAGAATTAAGGTTTAACGTCGCGATCAGCAATATTTTATCTATATAGCAACGATCATTCGAAGTATTCAAGTTAATAACTTAGTAATCCAACACATTAAAGCATACACACATTAAAACTTATGCACCAAACCGATTTCTCTCAAATAACCTAAGATACAGTCTTCTTTCACACGACTAAAAAAGATCTTCTAAAGTAGCTGCTCGATAAAAAAATCTCTTACAATCTTAAAATGCGCTGGCAAACATGTTTTGGTTGCCGGTAAAAACGTATTTACATGGTTTGGGGAGGAGGTAGCAAACACAAATATTATAATTATTCAAATATAACGCTGTGAATCTATTTGAAACCATATCTGATTTCTATTTTCTATAATCAATCACATAATCTGTCAAATCCGACAACAGTTGTTTTAATAACTCAAATGTATCATTCATTGTAAGAAATATCGGCGATTTAAGAGTAATTATCATGCAATATTCATAATAAGACCAGAAAGTAATCATCGGAATTTAGTTGAGAAGAGTTCGTATACGTATAACTGCTCCATTCATACTTTAACATTTATGCGGACGTTTTCACTGAGAGTATCGAACGTATCCAGAACTTCAAAGATGGCCGCCATGTAATTTCACGGTACGGCTACGGTTTTGTTCTCATCAAATAATTAACTTATTTTTTATAGAATGTGATGCATTTACTACCGTCTTCGTTGTATTCAACGGCTTCTCCATAAAACTATTCATTCCTCTTACCCTCCTTGGCTCTGAGCTGTAGTCCATTGAGACGATCCTATCATAATAATCCATATAAGTCCAGGTAATATTTTAATGGGAGTCCCCATCTTCGTCCCTTTTACGGGCAAACGAATCTCTCTTTCGTTCCTTCGTATTTTCGTCTGTACTCGGGCTGTCGTGAATATACACAAATGTACAAATTGCACATACACGGGACAGACCGATAGCCGTGGAACGATTCCCGAGCGACTGAAGAGTCAAAGCTGGGTCCATACACATATATATGGTACCAGATGCTTACGCACAAATTCATTGTTCCAGTATTTTGCTAACCTTAGGAATTTTGAATTCCGTCGATAATTTCTTTGTTCTCCCCAAATTTAACTCCCACACCTGTGACCATTTCCATTGGCCGTCTTTAAGACTTGTGGAAAGAGAGCTATCTCGTTTATCGATTATTGTCGCCTTCTTGAGGGGATTTGCATTTTCAGGCTATACCTTTCCATTGACATGCCAACGATACAGAGGCTCGAAATCGATGAAAGTAGACGACATTTCAAGCCCAACCTACACAATATGTTACCTGCCTATTGTCCCCCACATTTCTCAGATGGTCTTTGAAGATTATCATTTGATGATAAGCTAGATATAGTCAAGACTGGTACAGAAAGCCAAACTCACCCCTTAACCCCATCATGTTGTGGTTGCATGATCACGATGTGGAGCTCTAATCCGGGAAATTCAAAGGTTGACAATGTCAAGGTGACTGGTCAGAGCCCTGTATAGGGTGAAACTGTGATCGATTTTGCATCTTAACGCACAGGACTGATTTTATCCACTTTTCAGAATATCGTGTGAAGAGAACCACAATGCCCACTTCATATCAGAAAGTGTAATTTGACTGTTATACTAAAGTTTGAAACTAAATATGAGAGAAAGCTAAGCACTCAGTCAGCGTTTCTATCATCCTTCTCTTCAAGACCATCTCGTGATCGCAGTAACATTTTGTCAAGAAGTAACATTTTGTCGAAAATTTTGAAAACCTATAACGAAGATCGGCATCTTATAAGCAAGCGGTCTTTTTTCAAATTGGAGCGCCAGGCTAACTCTATTTAATGTGGACGATTTGGAGTATTACAAGCGTCTGGTCCGTCATTCATAATTCAGCCGTCGTCCATTAGAGAATATCCGCGTCCATAATCCAAAGATCTATTCCATATTCCATATAACAGTAACGGATGATTTACATAGACATTATCATTTCTGGAGGTAATTGGACCTTTTCGTCCAAATCTGCATATTTCCATTCGGAAATAATAAGTATGAGCGAGATTCATTCGATATAAATTAGTTTACTTCAAATTTGATTCTCACTCGCTCGCTCTCCCTGTGACGATTGCTGAATGTGACGTTAAATTTAAAGTGATCGTAAACCCTGAAGTATAGTTTCCATCAAATGAAAGACCATTGTGAACAGTGTCGGAAAATGTTTATTGTAATTTTTTTTTACGATTTTATTACACAGAGTGTGATCATATGATCGCAGCAGACCACCATAGAATACCATGATTTATTTGCAGTTTATTCTGTGTAATAAAATCGTAAAAATCGTAATTACAATAAATATTTTCCCACACCGTTTGCAATGGTCTTTCATTTGATGGAAACTTTACTTGAGGGTTTACGATTACTTTAATTCTCTTTCGCTCACTCCGTGTGACGCTTGCTGAATGCGACGCCAGATTTACTTCTCTCTCGCCCGCCTTCTGACGCTTGCTGATTTCGATGTAATATTTAATTCCCTCTCGCTCTCTATTACTTTGTGACGATTGTGGAATGTGGTGATAAATTTAATCTCGCTCGCTCTAGTTCTCCTTGTGAATCTTTCCTACTGTGACGTTAAATTAAATTCTCGCTAGCACTCACGCTCTCCTTGGGACGCTTGCTGTCTCGCTATCTCATTTTGATGCTTGCTGACTGCGACTTTAAATTTAATTTTCTCTCGGTTTCTCTCTCCATATGAGACTTGTTGACTTCGACGTTGAATTATTTTCTCTCTCGCTCCACTTTTAACGCTTACTGAATGCGACGTTAAATTTATTCTTTCTCGGTATCTCTCTCTCCTGATAAGGCTTGCTGACTACGACATTAAATTCATTTCTCCCCGCTCCCCTTGTTACGCTTGCTGACTGCGACGTTGAATTATTTTCTCTCTCGCTCTACTTTTAACGCTTACTGAATGCGACGTTAAATTTATTCTTTCTCGGTATCTCTCTCTCCTGATAAGGCTTGCTGACTACGACATTAAATTCATTTCTCCCCGCTCCCCTTGTTACGCTTGCTGACTGCGACGTTGAATTTAATTCTCTCTCACTCTCTCCTGGTGACACTTGCTGACTGCGACGTTAATTCTAATTCTCTCACTCTCCTGGTGACACTTGCGGACTGCCACGTTAATTCTAATTCTCTCACTCTCCTGGTGACACTTGCGGACTGCCACGTTAATTCTAATTCTCTCTCACTCTCTCCTGGTGACACTTGCGGACTGCCACGTTAATTCTAATTCTCTCACTCTCCTGGTGACACTTGCGGACTGCCACGTTAATTCTAATTCTCTCTCACTCTCTCCTGGTGACACTTGCGGACTGCCACGTTAATTCTAATTCTCTCACTCTCTCCTGGTGACACTTGCTGACTGGGACGTTAACTGTAATTCTCTCTCACTCTCTCCTGGTGACACTTGCGGACTGCCACGTTAATTCTAATTCTCTCTCACTCTCTCCTGGTGACACTTGCGGACTGCGACGTTAATTCTAATTCTCTCACTCTCTCCTGGTGACACTTGCTGACTGGGACGTTAACTCTAATTCTCTCTCACTCTTTCCTGGTGACACTTGCGGACTGCCACGTTAATTCTAATTCTCTCTCACACTCTCCTGGTGACACTTGCGGACTGCCACGTTAATTCTAATTCTCTCTCACTCTCTCCTGGTGACACTTGCTGACTGCGACGTTAATTCTAATTCTCTCTCACTCTCTCCTGGTGACACTTGCGGACTGCCGCGTTAATTCTAATTCCCTCTCACTCTCTCCTGGTGACACTTGCGGACTGCCACGTTAATTCTAATTCTCTCTCACTCTCTCCTGGTGACACTTGCTGACTGCGACGTTAATTCTAATTCTCTCTCACTCTCTCCTGGTGACACTTGCGGACTGCCACGTTAATTCTAATTCTCTCTCACTCTCTCCTGGTGACACTTGCGGACTGCCACGTTAATTCTAATTCTCTCTCACTCTCTCCTGGTGACACTTGCGGACTGCCACGTTAATTCTAATTCTCTCTCACTCTCTCCTGGTGACACTTGCGGACTGCCACGTTAATTCTAATTCCCTCTCACTCTCTCCTGGTGATACTTGCGGACTGTGACGTTAAGGTGGTTCATACCTCAAAACTTTGTCCAGTGACCAATCCTAATATTTTTATTGTGGGTAGCTGGGGTCTTGACCAGTAGTAAAATGTTAAAAAAATTGATGGTCTTCGATCTAGAATTTTTTGCATGTAGCCGCGAATATCACAACATCAAACGTTTTTTGCCAAAATCATGAAAAATCAGTTTTCTGCGCAACAAGGCAAGGAAGACAAAGTATACGGAGCATTTATACGCGATTTATTGGTAAGGAGTAAACTTCATCCCATATCGTGATCATTATCACGTGAAATTCTACATGGCATAAGCTAATAAATAACGGCCCTATTTGAACTCGATACGAAAATTGTCTCTAGGAACATTTTTAAGATAAGAGATTTATAATCCCTGTGCCCGTGCCTTCCACTTTTGAAAAATGGATATATATCCACAACTATTGTTTATTTATATAGAGAAACTTCCAGGAGTCTTTGAAACACCACAAAGTTGAATATAAATGCAATAATTGTATATGAATTAGGCATTTCATCGAACTGTATGACGTTGGAAATTACATTTTCAGACTATGAAACCCTCTCCCAAATCGAAAATCATCCGGTGACCTATGCTGATATTTTAAACACAGCTTCCCCACCATGTGATCTTTTTATTAATCAAATAAAAAGTGGGGGTCTTCGATCTACTTTTTTATATAAAATGCTTTGAGTGATCCTAGCCCCATAGTTTTCTAATATTTGCGACGGCATTACCTCCCCTGGTAACGTCTCTCATCAGAAAAGGCGATATATGACGTTAGAAGAGTTATTACAGGGGAAATAACCCTGTGTAATGACGTCGCCGACGTCGTTTGAGGCATGAACCACCTTAACTGTTATTCTCTCTCACTCTCTCCTGGTGATACTTGCTGACTGCGACGTTAACTCTAATTCTCTCTCACTGTCTCCTTTCGAAACTTGCTGACTGCGACGTTAAATGTAATTGTTTCCCCCAACTGTTGGGGGAAAGGAGTTGAGGGGAGACATCAAATGTTTGTGCTGTCGGTCTATCCGTCCCCTTTCCTTGTCTGCAAGATATCTTGAGAACTACTCGTCGGAATTTCACCAAACCTGGATGGAAGCTTCAGTGGCATAGCCCTCTCATCTGATTAGGTTTTGCTGTTTGTGAGGGCGTTCATCCGCGTCCGTCCATTTACGTTTAAGTGTATAAAACTTGCCTTGTCTGGCAGATATATGGAGAACTACTGGACGGAATTTCACCAAACTTGGATTGAAACATTGGAATGGCCTCATTTGATTAGGTTTTGGTATGCATGCATGCGCTCGGCCGTGTGCAGTGTCCGTCAATCTACTTCCACATGTATATACATCTACAGGCCTTGTCTGTAAGATATCTGGAGAACTACTGGGCGGAATTTCACCAAGCTTGAATGGCAGCTTCATTAGAATGGCTTCATCTGATTAGGTTCTAGTATTCATGCATGCGTTCGTCCGTTTCCGGTGTCCGTTCGTCCATCTACTTGTACATGTATATACAGGCCTTGTATGCAAGATATCTGGGGAACTACTGGACGGAATTTCACCAAGCTTGGAATGAAGCTTCATTGGTATGCCCTTGTTATCTAATTAGGTTTGGTGTGCGTGCCTGCGTGGATCCATGCATGATGTCTTTCTCTCTGTCCAATTTTCGTTCACACCATATCGTGGAAACTACTGAAGGCACATACATGAAACTTCTATACAATTCAGCATGTATTTTATAGGTTTTCCTTTGTATGTTTTGCGTCTTTCCAATAATGTGATCAGTATTTAACTGACTGATGCTTCACAATTTTTCCCCATTTGTTGGGCGCTATAGGTGTCCGGAAATCCATCAATGGCTATATAAACCCCGACTTCCCACTGGGCTACTGCAACGATGAAAATCGCCTCTTCGCAAATAACATTTTCAGATGCGCAGCTCTGTTTCGGATACTTATTCCTGCTTTCATTTTACAGCACTTACCCTTAAATAATGTGCCCACACGAGGCAAGGTAGGAGAGGTGGGGGAAACGTATGTTTTCGATTGAAAATCCACCAGTATAGGCTTCATGCCAAAGCGGCAACTCAAGGGTCATAGCGAACCTAGTTATCTTTCGTCTTCTCTCCTTGCTTGCTGGCTGCGACGTTAAATTTAATTCTGTTTCGCTTTCTCTCTTACCCTTGTGATACTTGCAGAATGCGACGTGAAATTTACTCTTCTCGTTCTCTTTCTCCTTGCGACGCTTGTTAGCTGCGACGTTAAACTTAAATCTCTTCCGCCCTCTCTCTCTCCTTGCGACGCTTGCTGACTGCGACGATAAATTTAGTTCTCTTTCACTCTCTCTCATTGCTACCCTTGTTGGCTGGGACGACTCTCTCGCTCTCTCTCTCCTTGTGAAAATTGATGACTGTGACGTTAAATTTAATTATCTCTCGCTCTGTCATACTTTTGGCGCTTGTTGACTGACATAAAATTTAATTCTCTCGCACGCTCTCCATCTCCGTGTGACGCTTGCTGACTGCGACATTAAAATTATTTCTCATTGGCCAGAACGGCACTCATGGCTGCTCTGAACGCGTCTGAATCTATTTCTGGTGGCCGGTTATTCTTCTGGAACATTTTCTCCCATAAACTGTTGTGTTTGATACAATGGCGTCATTTTAGGGCGATTGAATAGTTTCATGAGTTCGGATGCACAATCAAAAGACACTCCACACTCACCATTTGGAATATACTTCTCATTCAAGAACCACGAGTGCATGAGAAATAAAATAAATACTTATCATGATATTTTCTGGTAATCAGCGAGGAAATGGTTCAAAACAACATTGGTGATTGACTGGTAATGCCCGTTAATCAGTGTCAATATCATCCGTAACACAACTGACAATACAATGGTAATGTCAGGTAACCAGTGGTAAAATGGACTGGGATAGCACAGAGAAAAATTAGATTCAGCAATATTTCATTTATAATATAGCAACTGTGTGATATCATTGGTAAATGCATAGTAACTGGACTGTTGCTATGAACTATATGATTAACCAAACATCGGCATTCCCTGTCGAGGTTCCCTGAAGTTAAGCACGTTTAAAGACATCGGTCAAAAAGAATGCAATGAAAAATGGTGCGCGATGTCATTTACCTGAGAAAATTCTCTGTTGGAAAAATTGGCTTACATTTGTGTTCAATTTATTGGAAAATTCGTAATAAAATCCATATAAAAAAGCCAAAATCAACCAAACCTGCGGATTCATTTACTGCCCAGATAATATTCCGCTTGACATAATGCACCCGCGAACTAATGGTTTATAAGTCATATTTACGCAGTGCGTACTATATACCGGTGGTGTTAATTTCCATATTTTTGTATGTGATCAATAAATTATTAGTTTAAGAGTACCTTAGGTCTGATGTAATCTGCCGAATGTATAGATATCAAGTTACATTGACGCTTTATCTCCAGCGATTTGAATGAAGCTGAAGTTATGTTACAGGCGCCAGAGTTTGAAAATAATACAGTTTATTGACCGTAAACCGTCACAGATGTGACGATGAGTCCAAGGTTCGAAATAGCCAGGCCAGGGAGACAATTTATCCGACAGCCTATATGATTAAATCACCATACGGGGGTTAGCGCGAATAAAGTCGGAACGAAGCACGCACCTTCAGGCAGACACAATAGACTAGGATATTGTTGGTCCAGACGGTACCAATATAATACAGACTACAACAATAGCCGGAGAAAAGGACCGGTTGTTGATCCACTCAGAGCATTAGTGGTCTTCTGTTACAGACTAATCTGTACTAGGCTATGTATCGAACATTGACACGCCAGCTGCTTGCTGGTATAGAGGACCGAATAACGGTTCACTCTTGTCAAAATTGTGACACAAGAGGTACACTAACGTACATGTATAGTATCGTATCGACAATCTGGTTACATTTATAGTGCAATGATTACAATTTACATAATTTGGACATGGCCTGAGGCCCGCCCTCTGTACATGTCACTCGACAAATATATGAAGGTTAATTGTTTCGGTGGTAAATTTAAGCCGTACGAGATCGGACATTACAGGTTAGTTTTTTTAAGTTTCTTGCATTTACCCATGTTAGAGCGTTTACTCCATCAGACGTCCATGATACTCTTCCATTAACATCAGATGAGTTGTTTGAGCTGACCTGTCATCACAGCTCCCGAACTAGCTTATCTAATGCCGCTTAGGGCGGTGCTAGGGGCCGTGACTTCATTGTCTCCACATGAACATCTACAATAAAAGCGCGGCTGGGATACTAAGGCTACGTCCGAGAATCCATCGTATTCTGGGGTCTGAATGTCGAAGAATACTTTCCTGTAGAGTCGTATGGTTGCTTTTTAGTCACCAGACGTCAATTTTTCCCACCTCTTTACATATCGCTCCAATGTAAAATATTCACAAATTATAATTATTTTTTGACTACGCTCAAAGTGGCTCAATGTGGATAGCATATTGAATATGCAATCGATTTCACTTGTTTTCATGGTAACAATAGAAAATATATTTACAAATGTATTGTATGAATACATTATGCTGCAATGTTAGAAGAATTGAAGGTACAACGATTACAATTCACAATATGGAAACATATATATGATATACACTATTTACAAGGAATATTTTTAAATAAAGTAATCATAAATTGAAGACAATTAAACGATATGACACACTATATACGGATTCAGTATATATATGTAGTACATAAAAAAATCTTATTTCTTTGGGTAAGACTATAATATATTTCCTTTCAAATAAACTTCTTTCAATGTGTTATAGTTTTAATTAGATCTTCATATTTCTGTTCAAGGTTGCTTGTCAGATAGTATTTTGGAATATATTCAGTTCTTGCGGATTCGAAAAAGCTACAATATAATGCACCTCGCTTCCGATGCTATTACTGTCACTGAGTTCACATGAACTTTTCTCTTTGGCCGTATTATCCCATCTTCCATTTTCGATTGGTAGGCGATGACAACACAGTCTGAATTTTGGAATATTATTGTAAAGGTTTGGAGGTAATATTTCCAGATAGTATTTTAAAACTTTCATTTTTTAAAATAGGGAATAGATGTAACCTGTTGAGACTGATTGGTTTGTAGTTGTAAAACATAGTGAGAAGACGTAGTAAGAAATCACCACAACCTAAGCTATCGAGGCTACATTTCACGAAATGCATCCACTTACTACAAAAATTTCCTGATTCATACGAATTGTACAAATGTCTATATAAACAAGGAAAGATATTTTCGTTGTATTTCAATGAATCAACTCAGCCCCAGAAGTAAGTATTCTTCTCGCCTTGACGGACTCCACTGTTACAAGCAAACATTGGGCAGAAATCATTTCCAAGTTTGACATATGACTTAATATTATTGTACATGTTGACTATGACATAAAACAGTTTACCATTCATACCATACTGAATAAGCTTGTTCCAAATCTTACTCGCCAGACTTTATCGAATGGGTTTTTTTCAAATCACGGAACGCACAATATAGTTTTTTATTTCTTTTTAGCTTTCATACAGGCATGTGGAACAAACACATATTGTCTAGTGTCGAGCATCCTTTTCTGAAGCCAGTTTGAGTTTCCGTGAGTATATCATATGATACTGGGTATTCATTGACTCGTTCATTCAGAATTGATATAAATAGTTTGCCCAAACAACTGAGTATGGTGATGGGCCGATGATATCCCGGGTCTTCGAGATATCCACTGTTTTTTAACCAGTTTTATAACTCCAACGACCCATGTTTCTGGTATAACCCAGCTACCTAGTACCAGGTTAAATACAGTTATTTATGCGTAGAAGGCTTAATTGATTATATATTCTCGTTTAACATATTGTCTAGTTCGGGGCTCTTGTCATTTTTAACCCTTTTACAGAGGGTTTCATAATAGTTTACCTAGATATCTTCCAGTGACAAGAAATTACATGCCAAGACTGAATCAAAACATCACATATAACTTTCCAGTCCCTATCTGAAGTTGACAACTTTGAATAACATGTTTATTTCATTTGGAGGGGTTCTGTGATTCTCTTTGGCTGAGTGGCTGTATAGAAACCCATCACCCAATCAGAGATCAGTAGGACAGTCAAACTTAAATTGCAAGTATGCAACTTCAGACACAACAAATCTGTTCAGTTCCACAATTGCCAGAGCAACATGACATGTTTGTAAACACCATATCAGTCATCACACCATGTTTCGTTTTGTTGCGGGTGTTAATTTGGATATTTTTGTGTATGCTTATTCACTGTTCTTTTACTACTTGCTTCTACCAATTTGCTTTTGTTCTCACCAGATTTACATTCAGAATGAATTCTCTTTGCCAGGTGATAGTTTTTCCCAGCTTGTCGACAATTTTTGTCAATCCAGGGTTTGTGGGGGTTTTTCTGTCGAGGGAGCTGTTCTACCAATGTTACAAGCGTCTGGTCCGTCATTCATAATTCAGCCGTTGTCCATTAAAGAATATCCGCGTCCATAATCCAAAGACCTATTCCATATAACAGTATTAGCACCAAATTCAAAAAGACAATCATAGTATACATAAACATAGGCTTGTTTCCTGCAAGAGAGAAGCGGTCAACAGTTTTCAATGATGCCGGCAAGACATCATGATGTTCCAAAAATATCAAATCCGTATCGCTGATCAGTATTCTTAATCCATAATATTCGTTGTAAAGTCGTCATCTAAAGAATGATGTATCTCAGTCACGCTTTGATTGTGACTGTTCATATAAGTAACATGAGGATCTTGAAGTACATGGGTTCATACGGCCCTTATCCCCGGGTTAAGCGGAATTAGACACAAGTTACGAAACGTAATGCCATAGATCGTGCACGCTACGCTCGTATTTTGCTATCAGCATACGATATGTATCGACAAATTTGAGAAACTGAGTGGAGGCGCTTGGTGGTGTAGCCCTGTTTTATAAGTTTCTGCAACAATGTTTTGTGACGTTGATTAAAATCGTAGCTCAGTTGGTAGAGCAGTGGGACGGTATCCCCTAAGTCGTGAGTTCGATTATCACCCGAGCCAGTATTTTCTGGCAGGGTGTTTCAGAATGTAGGAATATAATTATATTAAAATATCGATACTATTTCCCTAATAATGATAATTATCTTTTAATATATATCTTCAGCGGTAAAACTGTCTAAATGCTGAAAAAAACTTGATATCATGATTATTCACGTTATCAGTAAATGCAGGTTTCTGCGAAGTATTTCATCTCCTAGCTTTGTTATGGAGGTGATCCCCACAGGGTAGATCATCTTGTTCCATTTCAGGGCAAGAAATATCGGACGGTTCAGGTTCAGTCGGCGTGTTTCGTATTAATGTCCCCGTTTTAATGTTAAGCATGTTGATGAGCGTAAATCTGACAAAAGGATGTCGAAATCTAGGATTTCAAGATTCACGGCGGAAATCTTACATATTGCGTAGTCGAACTTTGAGACATTGTTAAAAGATCATTTATGAGATTTTTTGTCATTTCATGTTCTACCGTTAAGACTATTACCTGACTATTCAGTCTATAGAGATTGAGTATCATTCTATCATAATTTTCACACTGTCATTGTCTTGATTCGAACTATCCAATGGTCCATAGTTCACAATATTGTTAATATATTTAAGGCTATGAGTTCGCCACCAATACATGTCATTCTTTATATGTATGTAGGTTTATTGTTTTGGTGGAAGATTTGAGCCTACGACGTCGGGCATTACAAGAGATTTTTCTGGGTATTCTTGCATTTACCGGGTTTATCTCATCTTGAGGCGTTTACTCCATCAAATGTTCTCGATGTTCATCCATTATCATCAGAGGAGTTGTTTGTTTGAGCTGATCTGTCATCACAGCTTCCGAGCTAGCGTATCTAATTCCGCTTTTTGTCTTGGCCAGCCCGGCTGGGTTGGTCTAGACAACCATTTTCCTTGTGTAGATATGTGGCGCTCCATTAGATGGTGCGTTGTCATACGGGGAATTTAAGTCCTCGAAAACACTGCGTTAATATATGACGATGGCTATTTGTAAAACTTTACAACTGTTCTTCTATTTGTTTGTTCGAATTAGTCTTTTCTAATTCCGCTTAAGCTGGTGCTAGGGACCGTGTGGATACTTCACAATCTCCACATGAACAGCTGTAATAAAAGCGCGGCTGAGATACTAAGGCTGCGTTCGAGAATCAACCGTATATGGGTGCTTTTCAGTCGATAGACGTCGCTAATGTTTTCCACCTCTTGTATATCGCATATCCAATCTGTTGCATGACCAAATCCACAAAGTAATCGTCTATCACATATAGATCAGGTCATGGACGGGATGAAAGCAATTTCCTGATAATCGAAACAACATAACGTAGTCACATAATAGATCATCTATGTTTGCATGGGGTAAGATAGACTCTTTTATGAGTAAACCAATCCCACCAGATCTGAGCTTTACAGATTGTTTCTATTTGCTGGGATGAAAATTTATTTATAGTATCAAACTCATCTAATTTGGTAGCAACACAGCATACTATATCATACTGTTTCATAAGGTCCCCGAATTCTGGGTACAGAAATCTTCGTTTCAGGTCACACGTTAACTGACAGTAATTTAAGTTCATTATTTGGGTAAATTTCAATACATACACTGTTAAACATGTGTGGAGGATCTAAACACATAAGCTACGCACATACCTGTCAACACTTTTTCCACACGTCATCCCGCTAAACATGTGGTTTAGTGATTTGGTGCTTAGGGTTTAAACATGTTTATCGACAGTTCCCTACTAAACATGTTTAGCCATAGTGCTCTGCTAAACACGTTTAAATCCTAAACATTACATCGGGGGAACATGTTTAGCCATTGGATGTGTGGAAAAAGTGTTGACGAGCAGGCGCGTAGCTCAAGCGTTTAGCTTCTGAACATGTTTAGCAATGGCAGTATGGATGTTATGTTCTTCGACTTCATATTCTTTGTCTCCATGGACACACCATGCATCCCCTTCTTGGTGCCAAGGCACACAACTAACTGCTGAATCTACTTTGGTGGAGAAATCAGAGGCCAACACAACAAACTGAAATAAAATAATCCATAAATTTATTGAGGAAAGTAGTCATTGGGCCACAAGGTTGACAGCACAGTTATCAAAACTAGCCTTAAAAATAGTCAAACTGGCTCATTTAATATCTCCACAACAGGTCGTTTAAGCTGCTTCTACATAATCAGGGGGAACAACTCAGAATCATGCCATCAGGTCGAAAAAGTCCTTAACATCCACAACTACTGTATGGTGACAATTAAATCGTCAATTGAATTCATTATAAATCCGGAAACTATACATGTAGTTGCGCTCACAAGAAAGTTGGTGAAAACCAGCCTTAAAAATAGCCAAAATGGTGTATTTAATATATCCACAACAGGTTGTTTAAAATGCTTCTGATATACATGATGAAGGGGAACAACTGAGCTCAGGAAAATGTGAATCAGGTTGAAAAAGTCCAACACATGCACAACTACTGTATGGTGACAATAATGTGTATTACGTCGTCAATTGAATTCATCATAAATCCTGAGACTATACATGCAGTTACACTGGTCTGCTTTGGAATGTAGAATAACATATATATGTAGCCACTTTCCCCAGATCGGTTAATTGGAAATGGAATGATTTTAATTGGTAAATCAAGGCCTAATTCGCAAAAATATCACAACTCTGCTTAAGTCACTTTCTTCACCTTGATTCAGTTGTATAATGTATATCCTAAGTATCAATCCAGCCTGGACAAATATATATATTTGAGGTTTGAGGAACAAAGGGTCATAACTCTTGAAAATATAACCGATATGCAGAGAAACTTTACACTGCACAACTATGGGGCATTGTCCACATAACATGCAAATTTCATACTTGTCCATACAATATTAACCGCGATCCAGCCCGGACAAGTCCCAATTCACGGAGATTTCAAGAACAAAGGGCCATAACTCTTGAAAATCTAAGCGAAACACGGAGAAACTTTACGCTGCACAACTATGGGACACTGACCACATATCATGTAAATTTCATACTTGTCCATACAAATCCAGGAAATCCAGCCCGGACAAGTCCCATTTCACAAAGATTTCAAGAACGAAGGGCCATAACTCTTGAAAATATAACACTCGGGAAGGACTCAATTCGCACTTCTGTTTAATTCTTCTTGAAACTTCAACCAGGCTTTAACGTCCAGATCCGCAAGATCTGTTCCCTTGAATAACATAAGAAAATAAGAGGGTGTGTCAATTTTGTGCCAATTTGCAACTCATATTTGGATAGCTTCAAATTTAACTAAGCAAACATTGAGAAAGATCAGACAAATGGATGAATGTGTAAAATATATGCTTAATGCCTCTAAGGGCTGTTCCAGGAAAATGTACATGGGGAGACAGATCCCCAACAACTCACGCAACCCATATGTCCAATGTTACAAGTTGAGTAGCTAGCAGGTCCTCCACCAAGTAGCCTGTTTGAGAGCGTACAGCATATACGCTTCCAATATCTCCTTAAATATAACTTGGAAAGTGGATATGTGTATACGGAAAGAGACGTTTATCTGGAATTGTTGAGACAATTTGAGGAGGTTTGGGAATCAGTAATGGGTAGTGTAACACTGGAATGTAAGTCTGTAGTCGTATATGGGTTTGCGGATGGTGAGATTTATAAATCGATGGGAGGAATGGATCAAGATATTGTGTTCACAACACATATGTGTACAATATGGGTGAGTGAAATCCAAAATGGTCAATGGCAGCCATCTTGGATTACATAATGAAAATCAATACCAATGGCCGTCTAACTGATGTGAAGCACCTTCTCAAGTTTGACGTCAATGGGACGAATTGTTCTCACGATACCGCGTTCACAAGATGCGGGACAGACGGAATCCAAGATGGTCAATGTCAGCCATTTTGGATTACGTACCTCAGTGAAAATCAATACCAATGGCCATCTAACTAATGTGAAGCACCTTCTCATGTTCGAAGTTGTTCTTAAAATATCATGTTCAAAAGATGCAGGATGGACGGAATCCAAGATGGTCAATGGGAACCATCTTGAATTACATACTACCTCAATGAAAATCAATTGATACCAATGGCCATCAGATTGATGTGAAGAACCTTCCCAACTTTGAAGTCGATTGGTCATAATGTGCTCAAGGTAGACGGATGGAATCCAATATGGTCAATGGCAGCCATCTTGGATTACTTGCCTCAGTGAAAATCAACACCAATGACCATCTAACTGATGTTAAGAACCTTCCCCAATTTGAAGTCGATTGGTTGATTTGTTCTCAAGATATCGCGTTCACAAGACGTGGGACGGATGAAATCCAATATGGTCAACGGCAGCCATCTTGGATTACGCACATCAGCGAAAATCAATACCAATGGCCGTCTGACTGACGTGAAGAACCTTCCCAAGTTTGAAGTCGATTGGTCCAATTGTTTTCGAGTTATCGCGTTCACAAGATGTGGGACAGACAGAATCCAATATGGTCGATGGCAGCCATCTTGGATTACGTACTCAAGTGAAAATCAATACCAATGACCGTCTAACTGATGTGAAGCACCTTCTAAAGTTTGAAGTCGATTGGTCGAATTGTTCTCAAGATATCATGTTCACAAGATGTGGAACAGACGGCTAGCATCTCCAAGTCCTCCCACCACTTCGTCGCAGAGGACAAAAAACAAGTAAACAGGTAATAACACATAGCGTTATAAGTGCCTTCTTTAGTGGCACAAACATTAATGGATGGATGGTACACGTCCCATCGTCTCCCCTTAATGTATATATACAGACATTAAATCATGATTTTTAGGAATTTCAGGATTTGAGGTCAGTGACCTCGATCTTTGAACTTAACCTACATTTTGGTACAGAACACATCCTGCCCCCCCCTACTGTATATACTGACACAAAAAATATATACTTTTAATGATTTCTTGAATTTGGGGTCACAGTAACCTTTGACCTTGACCTAATTTTTGGTATGCAACATCTTTTCCCCCTACTGAATCCATTCAAAAAAATTATCAATTTTAAATAATTTCCTGATTTTTAGGCCTGACCTTAGACCCCTGACCTTGGTTTGGTATCTGACACATCGGTCTCCTTTAGGGTATCCACTCACCAAATCTTGGAACTGTAGATAGAAAATTGTCAATGATCAATGAATTCTGGATTCTTAGGCCACAGTGACCTTTGACCTATGATCCGACCTCAATTTCAGTACACGACATCATTTTGACCTAGTGTATCCACTCACAAAAAATTGCAACTGTGGATAGAAAACGGTCACATGTATAGAACGAACATGAACAATTGAGTGGATTTTTGGTGTTTAGGCCAGTGACCTTTGGCCTCTGACCTTGACCTCCATTTGGTATGCGACATCTTTTCCCTTCAGGGTAATTCACTCAACAAAAATTGGAACTGTGGATAGAAAACTTTCCCAGATATAGACTGGACACACGGGACGGACATTCGGACAGACGGACGGAAAGCGCCATGATCACATAATACGTTTGCCTTTTGGGTGGACGTATAAAAATGGAGATGAGGATTGGGGTAGGTTCATAGTTTTTGGAGCTACATGATACTTTTGATTCAAATAGTCATGCTCCTTTTGACCTCATTGTAGCTTGCACACCCAATGTCAGTTAAAAGGTCAGTGCATTGCACTATGAAAATGTCATTAAATGTCAGGACTATTGTTCGGACAAGGTTCAGTTTGCAATTGTCATCATCCAATTTAAAAAAAAAAACCACTTAGTTGCATTTGTAATAATCCTTACTAAAAACAATCTGCAAATGAACTAAAGAAAAATAACTAACTATCAGCATGAGCTATAAACATCCAGTAAAGATGTGAGTGCAGGGCTTGACATATTGAAAATCACCAACATGACATTTGTCCTGCTAGGCAAAAAATTTACAGGATATACTGACTTTAAGCAGGACATTTCTTTCATCGGGATGTTATCAATTTTCATTCAGATTATATTATGTAAATAAATTCCAGAATTAAACCATTAAATAATTCTGAGTTTGTTTTAACTTTATCCCAAATTTATAACATTATTATCAAATTAATAATCATTGGGGAAACAAATCCAATCTGGTATGCCGGTGTAAGTTAACAAAATTGTGTATGGAACATCCATTCTAATTGATTCAGTCGTAGTATAGTTGTACAGAACATCGTCCGCGAGTCCTCCTTGTAGTCTAATCAGGACCGATGAACGCGCCATTCAGCCTTTGTTGCGTGTAGCACCAGCTGATGTCGATGAACTATCTTTTGGTACTTTCTGAGGAACTGTTTCGCTCTGATTTCCATCTTCGGGCTGCCTTTTTTTCCCCCAGAAGAAGTGAATCCAAATTTAAACAAACCCGCCATCTTTAGACAGCGAGACAGGAAATGACAGATTTGATTTACCACATTCCTAGTAGTCGTCCAGAATATGGTAGCCTAGCATGAGAAATATAGCGTAGATGCGAGTCGATGAGCTAGGCTCTGCAGAACGGGGTTTCTTGAAGAATGACGTGACCCGCTGCGGTCAAATGAAAAATGTTTTAATCTTATCCTGCTAAATAGGTCACCGGGAAAGCCCAGCCGTAAACAACAATGACAGTGGATTTTTGCAACGGGAAAACGTAAAGCAATTTTTCGATCGCAGTGAAACATCGTGGAAGACACTAAAAATTATTTTCTTCTAATCGCTTTGTTTCTCTGTCTGCCGGAAAATATTGCCGGACAAGTCAATTTCCTGTGGGACATGTCCAGCAAATAGATAGACATTTCGAGCACTGCAATGAATAATCAAAACTTAATAATTCAAGTTATGACCTATACTCACAAATTCTGCATCCTGGAGGAGGGGACAAATCTCAAAAAGATTCTTGACCGAACCATCCCTGACTGACCCAATTGCCTCTCGCCTGTTCTTATGGAGAATTCGGAATAACTTTTTTAGTAATGGCTTGTCTCGGCTTCCTTCTTTTTAGAGTTCCTCATCAAACTTTTCTTTCGCCTCAGGAACAGATGATATAGCTAAAACCAGAACAGGTACACAGGTAGACAATAACAGCATGGTCAGTACTAGATGTGAGAAACTGTTGTTCAGGCTTGGACATGTATTATTGAAAATAATCCTGTCTAGACAAATTGATCTCCTCATACAAACGGTCACCATTGCTCAGTTCGTGATTCTCGGCCCGAAAGTTGGGTTTGCATGTTCATTCATGTCCACCATATGAGAAAGTTATTATTTTACATATTCCCAGTATCACATGATTGTGCGTGATTGATTTATGATACATCTGGCTATGCTGCCAAAATGGAAGCGTGGGTTGATAGACGTTCACAAATGTGCTGAGAAGAAGACAGAGATTCGAAAACAATGTTTTATGTGAATATTAGTAAATTTATGAAATGGAATATATGAAAAACACACAAAAGAACATCAGAGATTTTTGCAGAGTACAACTTCTTCGATGATCGTTTAAGTTCACTGAAAGTGAGGACATGCGACAACTAGCGGAAATTGATCATTCCGCAATCTATGCAAATTATCTATGTGTCAAATTATAACAGGTTGGGGAAAATACCTTGAATCAAAGTATTATACCTTTATCAGGGTATTATACCTTGATCGAGGTATAGGCCATTACCTCGATCAACTTCAGTTTTTGTATATTTATGGAAAATGTGGACATCCACACATACCCTGGACTGCATGGATCTTTCAACAACATCTATGGCTTCATTATTCCAGGATTTTCACTGCAACTTATTGCTTCATTTTATGCGACTAATATCAGTTATGATGCTTGTTTGAGGGGGCATACGAACTATTTACATGGTCAGTGTGGGGAATTCTTATCGATCGAGCCATCAAACAAACATCATAACAATTTTATTATGCCGAAGAGCATTTGTTTAAGCCGAAAACGCGACTACAACAACGATTAAATGCGGTTTGTTTTCGTAAGACAACTTCAACTGATCCACATTTCCTGACCTAATACGAAAGAGTCGCACAGTATAATAAATACTGGTCCTAGGGGGCCACACCTACAATAACACTGGTGAAAACCCAGAATTCCCCTGTGGAAGAGGTTGGATGGATTTTTTTTTCAGCCTGAAAAATTTGGATGGATTTTTTTCCAAGTCCAAAACCCTGGATGGATTTTGTGGGAGACGCGAACAATTCAGAAAAATCTGACCTATGGAGCCGCACCCACAATAAACTGGTGTAGACTCAGACTCAGAGTTAGATTTTTCTGAATTTATCCCTGGATTATTATTTTGAGATAAACTTAATCCATGGAAAAAAATTCAGAAGTTGAAATTGTCTGGTCCTATCCATTGATTATTTTTTTAATAGCTGACCTCTTCCACAGGGGGGGGGGGGTCTGGATAATTTCTGGAAAAGCCCATTCGTACATGTAAACATGCATCGCAGATAGATTCGGATCTTCTCTTCGCATAGGACAGTATCGTTGAACCATACACACAGGCTCCGTAAAAACTTAAATACATTAAATATGGGTAATCAGTCGGAAATTGAGCCTTTCATGACAGTTTACACAATATATCGAAATCGTTACAGTTAAGAAGATATGAATTACTATTACTCAATGATTCGATTACTTAAACACAATTACTTCATCGAATAAACAGAAAGGATAACGTACCACCATGCATCCTACTGGCTCTTACAGTTTGCTTTTGATAAAAAGAGAATTTAGGCGCCAAATCACTTCTAGCTCGCGCCAAACTCAATGTAACCTCTAGCGCGAGTAAAGACATATACAGTACAAGTGTACTAGTTGAGGAAAATAAACCATTTTAGTGTTCAACATGTGTTCATACTTCGTTATTACAAAATAAGGCGGCGGACGCCACACTTACCTTGACTTATTCTAAGTAGTAAACTGAGGTGGCTTTGTTCCCGCCATCGTTCCATGATCCCGCCCCTTGTTTCACCAACAAATGCAGAAGCAGACGCTCACAAAAAAAACACGTGAATTTATTAGCCAATCAGAATATCGATATACAGAGGGCGCTGTTAATTTGCCCGCGAATATGACTGACAATTTTGACATGTTTAGCTGAAACATGTCTTCATCATCCGCTTGTCAGCATTAGTCGTGTTTAATAGCTCCACGTCAGAGGTTTATTCAACACGTTTAAAAGCTAAACGGGTCTCAAAATCTCATCCACTGGCGTTTAACTTGTTGAAAATTGTGTACTGTAGGTCTTCAAACGGGACCGAAACACGTAGTAATCTAAACCTGTTTAGCTATTTAGACGGATATAGCTCCATGTGTTTAGCCATGAAACACAATGAAGCTAAATACGTTTAGCGAAATGACACTTTATAAAACACGTTGATGTGTGAAACGTGTTTAACATATGTTTAAAAGCTCCACGCCGACTTTACAGTGTAGACTTTTTCAGCAGAGTGACACCCCTATTCCCCGCCTTTTGCGAGAGGCTGCTTCGCTGATGGTTATTCGATGTTTGTCTCTCCTATCTCGCAACTGCCATGATTTGCTCCGCTGTCTCGGTGGGACTTCATCTATTTCGGTGTTCTGAAGTTCTCTTTCCTCTGCCTTGGCCACGGCGGGTGTCGTAACGGCAATCGTGGCGTTTGCTGTAGCGGTTGTCCCAATGGTTGTCGTACCGGTTATGGTGACGGTTCTCGTAACGGTTATGGTGGCGGTTGTGGTTTCGGTTATCAATACGGTTGTCGCTTCGATTCTCATGGTGGTTGTCGTTAACGCTGGTCACGGCGGCAAAGCGACAAACATTTATTTATTTTGTCAATTATTTTGTTAATTTTCTTGAAACAAAAACAGAATATTGGCTATGATTTTGTAAGAAATACTGGGAAGTTGTCCATGTCATTGAGACATGTTGGCTGTTTCTGATTGCCCAAACTAGCTAGTGTTGACGATAATTGTACAAATGGACATTGAGCGGGCTGTTAATTAAAGGTGTTTATAGCTACATCCCTCTGTCAGATTCATGTTATAGCTGTCATTATTCGGATCACCTCAGAATCTAAGAAATACATAGTACGAATACATATGAAATTCTGGAGATAAACAGAATTCAGAGGCAGTGCCTCATTACAACTCAAGTTTGGGTAGGCTACCACCTGTCATATAACATTTATTTGTTCAGCTATTTCTCCGACAGGTTGGCAGTTTCGAGTTCAATAATGTAAATAGCATCAGATTAATATTACTATAATTTCGGTCGTGAAGAACTTGTTGCGGTGTTAAAACAAATTTCTGTACTATGGGGTGGGAGTTGCATTAGGAAGCTACCTTTTTATTTCTGCATAAAAACATCAAATTTTGATTATTGTATTGTAAAAATGTAGCTGCTTATGCAAAATTAGTCCACAAGTATCCATATTGCACATGTTAGTGATTGGATATATATGAATTGTCCTTCACTTTTCTTCACTTTAGGGGGCGAATAAGCACCAAAAAAAATTCAATGCGAACACCTCTTGACCGAAATTCATATTTTATTATTTGCAATAAATTAAAATAATAAATTTGTTTTGGTTCAAGGTGTGCTTTTTTATTGAATTTTTGAAAATGTTGTGTGATTTCACCCCTAAATTAAAGAACTCATTTATGCCAACTTTTGCATTTCATGAGCGTGCGCATTATGGAGAATTTCGGACTATGTTTTGTGAATAATTATGAGTAGATAAATTCTTACTATACAATACTTAAAAGTTGATGTTATGGTACCTAAATAAAAATGCATCTTCCCAATGCAACCCCCCTCGCCATGTAGTACGTAAATCTATCTTATCACAACTAGTTCTTTTCCGAGTTTCATGTTGAAGTTCTGTGCAGTAGTTTGATTTCAACCAGGGGGATATCGGTACCACTTATTTCCCTCAGCATTTAAACCGTATTCTGCGCATTCTGTCATGTACACACAGTACATACAATGGAGAAAAGAAGTCCTATGACCCACATACCAATATTGTGACTGCATGATATCTAAAAGCACCCCGTGAACACATAGAATGGCATTGTCACACTTGAGCGGCGTCGGGTCTCACAGGTATTTGTTCTGAAAAAGAAATTTCAGTATATCAATACTCCCTCGTTTGTGTCGTTTTTTTTCTATCTGGCGGTCGGATATTTCCTCATTTTCCATCAGATGCCTTGACATATCTTTGTTCTGTAGTAATCGTAGCTAATACTGCTCAAGCTGGTCCAAGGGGTCGTGTGGTCATGCCATTCGATATGTCCTCATGAACAGCTAAAATGAAAACATGGCTTGGATACTAATCATCACAGGAAGTTGGTTCTTGTGATGTTTCCAGAAATATCTAGTCAGTATATTTTTCTGTGGAGATATGACTTCTTTCAGTACGCGGGCATCGTTTTCCACCACCCTTTTAATGATGCGTGTAATTAGATACAACTATTTAAGAGCGATGATTTAATAGTTCCATCAAGTCATCTGATGGAAAGTGATGAACTATGTTACGGTCAGATTGAAGAAACAACCCAAATGGGAAAAATATTGGTAGGATGCAAGTTTTTATTCTTATTCGGTGAGGCCCGACGCCGACATTTCAAGCAATTCATCCTCTTCCCCTTGTAACTACAATCTCAGATAACTACAATAACAATGTCTTGTACAACGCGAACTCACACTCTATTATGGCGACCAATACCCGCATTGCCTGTACATTTCAACAACCTGTTTGTCCGCATTTCAATGCATAAGTCGGGATTATTTCCTCATCCGCATGTATCGATAAATGTGAGTTCCACATTGATTGATAAATATAGGAGTAATCCCGTCAAAATCAAAAATATTTTCTCCTTAAATCATGCATAAGACAACCTATAAATAAATAAATACAGTAGTTTAAGTTAATTCTTAGACGATTAAACGCAGTATTAAAGGGTGGTGGAAAAAGATGCCGGTGTACTGACAAGAAGTCATATGACTGCTCCGTCTCGACAGCAGTGGCAGCTGCATTGATGCCTGGCTTCCATCCTGATCTGCGGTTCGTTAATCGGGTCGCCTTTCTGTCACTTCAGGCTAGGAATATTTTTAATTAATTTATAGTGATAGTCTAATTCGGTCCTAAAATGGTATACAATTCATTTTAAAGTTTCATTTTGTACACGATCTTGCTAAAGATTGAATAAATACATTGGATAAATCGGCAGAAAAAAAATATATATAAATTTAATCGATAACTGGATTATTTTCGACCTGATAAATTTGATTCATATATACCAGATCGATTAAATATATGTCCTAGGCTGAAGAGATAGGAAAGCGAGCTGGTTAACGAGCCGTAAATCAGACAAGGAGTCACGCGTCAATGCAACTGCTGCTGCTTCGGGGTAGATAGTAGAAAGGATTAACTTCAGTTTTAAGTCAAGGATTATACATTATTCCATCCTACATTCCTGGTGGAAGTTCGTATCATCAATCACTTAATAAGTTGATAATTGACCTGAAAAAAACATGGAGAACATACATCAGATGAAGATATATTACTAATCATGGAGGTTGTTAGCTATTGAAATATTGCCCGTGTTTGATAGGCTGTAGACCTTATCTAATGAAAAATTAATTCATATTTAGATTAAGATAACCACATGGGTTTCAACTCAGGCGTGACTACCCATATATAGTAGGCCTACGAATACTTTTAATGTAACAGAATTTTCGTTATTTTGGGATTACACTATCTTAGAATAGCACAGATTCTAGTGCTGAAAAATTGGTCGTCAAGTCCCGTGCGGGTTTCGACCCAGCGACCCCAGAGTCAGGCACCTAATCGCCAGCACTGAATGCCAATGATCTCCCACAAAAATAGGAGGTAGCAGACCGGTATTCTTGAAAACGAACATACAGTACCCCTCTGATGATCGTAATGACACAGCTCCCATAGCTGAATAGGAAGATATATTTTTTATCATTTAGAAAATGATCGTATAACAGTATTTTCCTTATTTGGGATTACACTATCTTAGAATAGCACAGATTCTAGTGCTGAAAAATTTGAACCAGCGACCCCAGAGTCAGGCACTGTATGTCAGTGATCTAAACCACTCGGCCAAAGAAAATAAGAGGTAGCAGACCGGTAGTCTTGAAAGTCTTTTAATGTATACTATATTAGAATTAAGGCACGGACACAAAGCTTTATTAAATATAAAAAACTTCTGATCTATGATAACTTTAGAAAAGCATTTCCTTTAAAGGTGTGCTCAAGAATATAAGCCGCCATTAAGCTGATTTAGTTTGGTGAGCTGAAATCATACGCCAACAACAAGGTTAAATCAGGTACATATTGCATTAATTATTAATTGTTCTAGATCTAATTCAAAGGAAATATTACATTTGTTAAAAAATGAGTAACATCCAGGTTTGGCAAACAAACTTCCGGTTTGTAAATGTCATCCTTGTAATCTGGCGCGAATTCTTTATCCATTATAATGTAGATGGGGATAGATATAAAGACAATGGTAAAAGCAAAAACAATGTTATGGCTTTATGAAGATATCCGATATTGTGTTTTGTTGGTTGCTTAGACACGTTGGTATCAAAGGTAATACTGAGGCTGATAGGATGGCTAAGGCAGCCCTAGATGATGAGGTTGATCCTGTTGGAATCCCATATAGCGATTTCAGACCCTCTATCTGTAATTATGTGAGACGGCTGTTTCAATCTTTATGGGATGCTGTGAATAATAACAAACTTCACGAGTTCAAAAAAGTGTTGGGTATACTCATCTGAATAGCCAGAAACGTTTCGATCAAACCATGATCAGGCGATGTAGAATCGGCCATACACGATTAACTCACGAACATTTACTAAAAAAAAACAGTCTCAAGGTGTATTCCATGCCATGAAGATCTCACGGTGAAACATATTCTTATCGAATGCAGATTTTAAGATTGTAAGAGATGCTTTTTATCTTTTTAATCGGGTGAAGGAGGATTGCATCTTGGGTTATTTGAGAGAAATCGGTTTGTTGCATAAGTTGTAATGCGTGTATGTTTTAATGTGTTGGATCCATACTAAGTTATTGGCTTGAGTACTTGGAATTTTGTTTGATCGTCGCTACATAGCTGAAATATTGCTGAATGCGACGTTAAACCTTAATTCTCACTCTCTCTCTCCCATGTCAAGTGAGCTAAAGATACAACTCGTTGCTGAACGGAAATAGGAAAGCAGTTGTTAAATTGGTAATTTTTATCAGACGTGTTTTGAAATTTACATAATATGTAACATAATATTACAAGCATCTGGTCCGTCATTCATAATTCACCCGTCGTCCATTAAAGAATATCCGCGTCCATAATTCAAAGACCTATTCCATATAACAGTATTAGCACCAAATTCAAAAAGACAATCATAGTATACATAAACATATAACAGGCTAGTTTGCTGCAGGAGAGAAACAGTAAAAAGTTTTCAATGATACCGGCAAGACATCATGATGTCCAAAAAATATCAAATCCGTATCGCTGATCAGTATTCTTAATCCATAATATTCGTTGTAAAGTTGTCATCTAGAGAATGATGTATCTCAGTCACGCTTTGATTATGGCTGTTCATATGAGCACCATGAGGATCTTGAAGTACATGGGTTCATACAGCCCCTCGCCCCGGGTTAAGCGGAATAACATGTTAAACTCCGCCATGTAATATGTCGTGATTATAACTGTTTGTGCTCCATGCCTCCATATACAGTTTGAGCAAATGAATGACGAAGATGATGAAAGAATCAATCAATTATATACAATTATCCTAATACTAATCAAGAGGTCATTTTTCTGGTGCACCTATTTTCGAACAACATGTCGCTCAACAGAATTGTGATACATAATCTTGCCTATTCAGCTCCGATTATGGCTGCAGGCCGTGACAAAACTCGTAGTCGTTGAAAATAGAATATATCAGGGAATATCCATAACTGTGGGTATGTCTGATCTTGGTAATAGACTGGGTTACTACCCCTGCCCTCAAAGCAGAAGACCGTTAACCGCTGGCATTTTGAATTTCAAATTATGCACAAACCAGATACTGAGGAAACAACTAATTTTAAAATCCTAACAATTACAGTACATGCGGATCATAATTTGTACACAGGACGGGTGCAACGACGACTGCCGAAAGCGGCCAATCCTCTTTAGATTTTGACACAATTGACAACGAAATGGTGGCCGCCACCGGTCCTTCGTCGTAGAAATAGGGGGAAGTAACAAGTCTAAACTTGGCAAGAGGTGCAGTTGACTGCATGATAACTGTCTGCCATTCAGAAATTTCTGAGGTGCGAACAATTTAGCAAATGTGGAGTCTTACATATATCTGCTGGGTATTATAATCTATGCTCTACATGTCGATCTTAATATTGATTTTTTATTAAGCTGCCCGAGAATTACAAATGGCCATGCACATGAATGCGACCTAAGACATCTGCTACTCGATGTGGCTTCCAGTCTGATACACAGCGATCAGTCACCGAGTAACAAATGGCGTATCTTGATTGGTAGATATGCATTGCATTGTTTTAACAGATGTTATATGTGGTGAGACGTGAATAAATGATAAATCAGTTGTAAGTGCCACTCTTTAATAGAGTTATGAGAGACGGATACCTGAATCTAGATTATTACATAAAAATGAGTTAAAGAGGGTGAGTGAGTAGGGTTTGACGTCGTTTTCAACATTTTTTCATATCACGACGGTGCCTACATGTGCCAGAGTACGAGAGTGTCCACAGTTCCTATTATCCTGGACACTGATCAGCCCAGCCAGTACAACACCCGATCACCCATCCAAGTATTGACAGAGCTCAACATTGCTTAACTTCGGTGATCTGACGAGAAGTTATATATCAGATAGTTAAGATTTTTTCTACGTTCTAATATAAAAAGCAAGCTTTGTCAGCAACAGGCCCATTTGCGGGTTTCCAAGTACAAAAGACAATTTATCCTTATCAGGAATGCTTTTATCACATCCATAGACAAACTGAGCCTCTTGGTTTAGTTGAAACCTCTTCATAAAGTGGACAATGACATAATACATGTTTCTCCTCTTCTCTATATCCAGAGAAAACGAAACAAATATGAGATTTCCAAAAATCCTTCGTATCTATCCGTTTCAATTTTTAATGTGGTCACACCTAAGCTAAGATAAGGCTAGATAGGTTGTTTATTGTCTGTGTTGAATGAATAAAAAGATATCTTATCTTTGGTGTCGCCCCGTTAAAAATTGAAACGAGTAGACATGAATGATTATCGGAAGAATGTCATATTTGTTTCGGTTCACCATTTTGCCATAGCATTTCTGTATCTTTTAATATAATTTTCGAGGTAACATGGTACATGCGGTTTCTTAAACGGCACGTAAGTTTTTAGTTCATAACGGTAGTAGTATACAAGGCGTAAAACGAGTTGATAGCGCCTCACTGCGCATGCGCAGACCTTGATTTTGGGGTTGTATAGGGGGGGTTCGCATACGTGATGGTTGTGCGCATGCGTACTGATGAGGGGGCGTGGCCTAATGTGAGTGGGTGGGTTCAAAATGGCGGCTTATGGTGTTGTGTGTGTAAAATAATGTGCCGCCATTTTGAACCCACCCACTCACATCCCAGGTTAATCAGTGCACGGGTGAGTGGGTGGGTTGAAAATGGTCGCCCTTTATTTTTCTAAGGTGCCGCCATTTTGAACCCACCCACTCACATCCCAGGTCAATCAGTGCACGGTGAGTGGGTGGGTTCAAAATGGTGGCCCTTAATTTTCCTCGGATCGCTTAAAGTCCGCCATTTTGAACCCACCCACTCACCCTGTGCACTGATTGACCTGGGTGAGTGGGTGGGTTCAAAATGGTGGCCCTTTATTTTCTCCCGACCGCTTAAAGTCCGCCATTTTGAACCCACCCACTCACCCTGTGGACTGATTGACCTGGGTGAGTGGGGTGGGTTTAAAATGGCGGCTTAGATGGGTCCGCCATTTTGAACCCACCCACTCACTGGGTGAGTCTATGAGTGAAGATGAGGGGTCGTAGGGTGAG
>JAVTVY010017170.1:41200-61202 GCA_036873755.1 Hanleya hanleyi | reverse complement strand
CACGGTCTTCGGCTTGACAATAATCATCAAACATATGTACAATGGTGGACAGTGAATGTCCTCTACTCCGGTGAGTGAGATAAAACACACAGTACTGCCCGCACACACTACTCAAGGGGCCTTGTAATCTTTGCGTATTCCAACGCCACTCTGTCGTGGAGACGTCCATGAATTTCACTAAATCGGCATGGAGAGGTGCAAGTCCGTAGGAATCAAAGTATTCGCCTTGGCCTTGGGTGTCCACGTACACCGCTATCCAATGTTCACCGGGTCGACTCTTCGGGTCTGTATTTAGGATGTAGGCTGCAGGGGTGGTGGAGTGGATGGGAAACACATTGCGTGGAAATACACCGCGAAAGGGGATCTTGGGATCTCGCTGGAGTATGCGCATCAGCTGTTCTGTATCCATGGTTTAGTTGGCGAAGTCACACAGCACGTTTCTTTGCGCATCCACGCTGATGACGTTGTCAAACTCGGCGTAGCAAATCACGTTGATGGTGCTGGGTAGAGCCACGGAGAAACGCAGTTCCAACCGTAGGTTTCCTTTCTTCAATAAAGCCAGTTGATGATCGTGTTCCAAGGTAGGGGTGAGGTCAAAGGCGAACAATGTGTACCCACGGGTAAAGTCTTTTCGAGTGATGGTATTGCCTTCGTCCTGGTTGTTTTGTCCTGTGGCTATAAACAGGTTCAGGTAGGACCGCACATAGTTTCCGTTAGTAAAGTCTGGTTGTAAGGGTCGGGCTGGAATTTGATGGCCGGCCACGTGCAGTGCCACAAAGTTGATGTTGAAATGATCAAATTTGAACGGATTCTCAGCCAAAGCTCCATTGAATGCGGTGTTGGTCACACACCCCACGGTAAGCCGTTTAGGCAGATCTCCTAGAAATAAATTCTCTCTGTTGGCCATCATCGTTCCTGCGGGTACGGAGAACACCTTGGTCTGTACGCGTCGGATGGGGTACAGGGCTGGTTTTTTCGCTAAGGCTTGCATGTGACTCAGCAACACCCCCTGTTGCAAATCTACCGTACGGACAAACAGGACTGCATCTTCAATGATGATCTTGCAGTTGAGAGCGTCCGCCCCACCGCCCATTAAGGCAAACAAAGGTGAGGCACGGATCAACTTGATCTTGATGGTTACACCGTTCATCATGTAGCGATCTTGCATGAACAGATCGGTGTGCAGTCGTCCCATCATATCGATGGACTTGCTTTCGCTTGCTAATTTTTTGCGTCGGGTGTACCCAGTATTGCCAGGGAGTAGATAGTTGTGGTAGCCGGGTGTATCCCTGTGGTACAGTTCAGCTTGTAAGTGTGATAGTTTGGCATCACTGCCGTACGACAACAGCGTCTCCAGGTAGGCTCGATACGGATAGGTATTGGTGGACGTACTGATGAGTCTATCGTTCAGACTGATATCCACCTGTTGGAACAGGGAGTGCAGCCAAAGATTGACCGGGCTTACATTTGTTTCGACCGCTAGGTTCGTCCCATCCTGGTTCGTTATTTTAGCTTTGACGTACAAGTAGGAGTTGGCTAAATCCAGGTAGGCCGTATCATTGTTTTGAATGGAAAATTCTACGGGTCCCACGCCCGTCAGGCTAGCCACGGGTCGATGTTCTACCCAACGTCCTTCGGCTACACTGGTTTGAGTGGGTGGAATAGTCCACAAATCCAATTCACTGTTGGTAGACGGACATGACTCGGAGTGAATGAAGGCCATTATGCGAAAATGTCTCTCCTACTACTACTATTACGTCTCTTCTTCTTCTTCTTCTGGGGTGTAGTAGTCCTTCTCTGGGGTGTGCGTCGTCGTCGGTGGGTGGGCCGTCGACTGACTCTTCGCGGTGTCAGTCTTTGTCTTTTAAGGGCTTTGGCCAGCAACACACCCCCGGCTTCTTGAGCCCGGCGTTTGAAGGCTTGTCGGGGTGCTGCGCCTTCCATCACATCCTCGGCCATGCGCAATCCACTTTGTACCGCTTGTTTCCCTACCGTTTTCACACCCCGTGTCACCATGGGCAGGAATGTTTTGACGATACTCCCCAGTATGTTTCCCAAGCCATGTCCACGTTGCGTGCGTGCCCCACTAAACATGGACATGCCGCCTCCCGTTTGTTTTTTGTAGTAGTCGGCATAGCTGGGCGTATGGCACTCGTAAGGCACGTACATTATTATACGAAGTGAGGAGAACGGGTTTGTCGGAAAGCAAGTGTCAGCACCACTTTTCCTCGCTCGAATGGGATCGGCCGTCCCGTGTCATCTCTTATATCCACCGTGATCGTGTCGATATCGGTATGGCGTACGGGCAGGAACATGATAGGGGTGAAACTGTGGGTGGCTTGTTCGCCATACGTCTTGCTAATGGGCACCACTCGTAACAGAGGTGTGTTCATATCACCCACAATATGGCTGTCCACGGCATCCGAGTAGACGTACAGTGCGTACAGGCCTTCTTTCATATCCATCAAATGGGAACCGTACTCATTGTAGGGACCCTTCATGACCACGTGGTGAGACAGCCGTAATATTTCCTGTAGTCTAGAACTGAGTTTCACGTTCACGAGCGGGGTCAGCCGGATAAAGCTCTTTTCGTTGTGTTCGTTGACCTCGAAGCACAGGTTTCTCTTCAAGCGGTTGGATAACAGGAGTGATGCATCATTCGTGAACGTCAGTAGAGCCTTGTACGTCATCAAGGCATTCAGAGCCTCTACGAACTTCTGCGGTGTATCGTATTGGCCTGCGGGGAGCGTCAGTCTGTAGATTTTTTCTTCGTAGACCACTTCGTACCATATTTCTCCGTGTTGTATGTTGTACCATGAGTAAGGGTATTGAATCTCTACCAGTCCACATTCCCAGCGTCCCGATAAATGTAACGGTTGAGGTAATTGCGTGACATACTTGGTCAAGGTGTTGTCAGGAAACACGTCGAGTGAGCTATTACTGGGCAACGTCAGGTAAAACATGATGACAACTGATGGGGTTGTGGCTTCTGCACCGGTTTTTTATAGTATTATTAGTAGGGTTCCCAGTGACTGGTCTTGGGGGTGGGGGTCCCCACTCGGCGTTGTGGCAGTGATTTCAAACGTCCAAAGCGTCGTGCTGGTGTTTTGGGTGGTGACATCAGCTCCCAAGAGGGTGTTGGTCGTGGTGGTGGTGATGGTGGTGCTGAGGGTGGGGTGTTCGTCGATTGCTCCATAAAGGCCCAACGGTTAGGATTGCCTACCAATTCTTGTGGGATGTGCGTATCTTTTAAGCCTTCAGCAAACACTTTCCAGCCCGGGGGGTTGGAATGTTTGCGTGCCCGTACCATATCGTTGATCAAATCGGTGATATGAGACCCCGGTACCACTTTGTTTCGAATCAGTAGCTTTCCTTCCGCATTCCAACCCATATCGCCATGTTGTTTCACCCGGTCCAACAATAAACGGGCCCGCGTCTTGTAGGCTTTAGGCACACTGTTCAACACTTCTTCTTCCAGCTGAGGTGATGGAGCAGCCCCTGTTGTAGTTGTGGGTAGTGATGGTGTGGGTAGTGGTGGTGGTGGTGACGTAGTACTAGTACTACTTGCTACGCCTCTATATTGATCCATAAACGTCTGGTATCGGTTCAGTGTATGATGGTAGCGTTGAATTTTCTCGTGATCGGAGAGGCCACGTTGTTGCAGTATACTATTCATTTCTTCATCCAGAGATTGGAGTTGTTGCACGGTGGCCGGCACGGGATAGGGCGATTGTAAACTCTGTAACAATCGCGGTTCGACCAGCATCATTTTTTTCGTATGTTCCATGTTAGCGTCCTCCTCCTCCTCCCAAGATGGAGCCGAGTAATGGCCCCAGTACACCCACGGCTAAGGGAGCGAGGAGTGCACCGAGAAATCCACCGCGCTGTAACACCTGTTTCTTTTTCTTCAAACTCTCCGTCTTCTTGACTAACGTTCTGAGACCTGCCTTGTGCCGTTGCAAGTGCCCCTTCTGTACAGCACTGAGTGGAACATTGCCTTTTAACACATTATGGGCCACTTCACACAAACACCGTACCAATTCGGGCTCCGCGCCGCGCACCAGGGCCCGGCCCACCTCCGGTGGCGCGCTGCGGAGTACGCGGAGCGCGGGCGCGTGTCTGCGTAGCCGTGCCGACATGATGAGTGATGACTAGAGTGGCTTGTCTTCTTCTTTTATTTTTTTTTTTTTTTTATTTGGGCGTGTACACCGTCTGGATCTCGTCGGGAAAAATGTGAGTACGCAATCGAAGGGTAGAGGGCGTGTCTTGTTTCAAGTCGATGAGTAGATAGCCGTGAGCGGGTTGGGTGGCATCTTCAAAGGCTTCTCGTACAAAGGCCGTGTTTTTAGGGTACATCTGTTGGGCCAGATGGGTAATTTGCGAGGCGTCTCTGGGGTTTTTGAATAACACCACATAATGAGCATTCAAACTAATGTTCCGGTGCTCTTTGTTCTTACTGAAGAGATTCTGCACGATGTAGATAATGCTCAACCGACGATGATGGCTGCCTTTGGTAAAGAGACGGGTGATTCGACTGTCCGTTTCCGTCATGAGATCGTCCACCACTACCAACGTGTCTTGGGGTGTATCCTCATGGGGTAAGCCCTCCACTAAGGTGAGGCCCGGGACACGGGCCAGTGCCTCGTACGCGGGTTGCCAAGCGCCATAACACCACAGGATACCAGCTACAGGCGGTGAAATCAGGGCTGCCCTGTGTTCGATGAGGCGTTGAACGAAGTGTGTTTTTCCCGAGGCTGTCGGGCCAGCGATGAGACACGTGAAAGGATGCTGCCATCGAGGATCCATAGTCTTTCTTCTTTCTTTCTTTTCTTCTTCTTTCTTCTTATTTGGTGATTTGCGCTTCCCGATTAGAAGCCCACCAGCGTTCCCGTGGATCCCACCGGGGATCGTAGTCCAATGGGTACCGTTGTGGGTACCGTTGTCGTGGTAAACGTGATTCACCGGAACCCAGGTGAATCGTGTTGGTAGGTGTAGGGGTGATGGTGGTGTAGTGGAAACGTTCGAATCGGCGAGTAGATACGGTGCCGGTAGGTTGATGGCGGTGGTGAGGTCGAGTAGTAGTACGCTTAGACGGTGGTGTGGTAGGGCTGAGTGTGGTGATGATAGGTTCCGTCGTCGTCGTCGTCGTCGTGGACGTCGTCTCAGGGGTTGATACGGCAGGCTGACGGTCAGGTGGTGGAGGTGTACGCTTAAAAAACGGTGTGGTAGGAGGGACAGGCTGGCGGTGAGGTCGAGGCGTACGCTTAAAAAACGGCGATGTAGGAGGGCGAGTCGTCGTCGTGGTGAGGTTGGTGATCGTGGTAGTACTGTTGGGGTGTTGTTGCACTTGACGTTCAGGCACCGGTGGAGCAGCACTTGGACGACTGAGTGTTGAAAAACAGGATATCAGGTAGGATAAATCGTAGAACACACCTCCAAATAAGGTACCCAGAAGCACTATCGCACACAACAGCGTACCGACTTGGCCTTTTCGAGTCTGTAACATTAAGGGTAGACGTTCACGCTCCATGGTATCCCCATCTACACTGAGGGAAGCTGGTGATGTACGGAAGAATTTATAGACGTTTCATGTCACGGCCGGATACCCAGGAATTAAACGAATTGGGCCACCCTTGCCATTTGACGAAATGTTAGGGGATTCCCCGTCGACGTTCCGTTTTCAAAATCTTTTCCACCGTGTAGTAATCTTTCCGTGTTTTCACCACCGGTTGTAATTCGGCTTCATAAAACGTGCCTTGCAGTGTTTCGCCATGTAAATCTTCCAGTTGATAGACGTGTGGCTGTCGAGGTTTATGGCGAACAATGACAAGTGCTCGTCACTCCAGTTGGGCAAATAACTTTTCTCAAATTGTCCTTTCACTTTACTCACGCGTACCACATCTCCACGTTTGTAACGGGGTGACGTGCGTGATGATGATGATGATGATGATGATGATGATGGCTGCTGGTACAGCGTACGGCGCACTTGATGTTCGTTGCCTTTTGTCACATCGAGGGGGGGCTCGCTGGATACTGCGATGATAGGCTCGATTGTACCCTTTCACCAGTTGCGGTAGTACATCGAGGTAGCGTCGAGTGTTTTTGGCGGTAAAATACTTATACATTCGCCCTTTGAAGGTGCGATTGAATCGTTCCACCACAGAGGCTTTGGTCTCGTTATACGTATGGAAGAAAAATACTTTCTGTTTCTTAAGAAAAGATTGAAAGGGTCGGTTGAGAAATTCTGTACCTTCATCCGTTTGCAAATACAGGGGTTTGCGGCCCGTCTTGAAAATCTGCTGGAATGCCCGTATCAAATTCTCTCCTGTTTTGGTACGAACGGGTAGTACCCAGGCGTACTTCGATAAAATATCGATACAGGTCAACATTTACCGATAGCCATCATTGTGGGAAGCAAATCGACTCATATCCACCAAATCCGCTTGCCATTGCGCGTCTACACCTCCGACGATCACTCGGTTACGGCGAAAATGTCGTCGAGCTGCTCGATGTAAACTATACGTGTCTTGCGTTTTTAACCAGTCTCGTACTTCAGTTCGATTAATGCCTTGCGAATGGGCAGCTCGAGCCAACGCCGCTACAGCGCTATAAGCGGCTGGACTGCTAGGATTGTAATATAAATCGGTTAACACCTTGTTGACAGTGGTACGCCACGTGGATTCCGATCGACTACCCCTTTTTTTGTTTTTTCGAGGTGCCATACTGGAGGTTGTGGTGTGTTGACTTTCTCAGGGAACACTGACACTCTAGCCCTCTGTGCGCCCTATACATAGTACTTCATCCACTTTGGGCATTTTCCAAGGCCTAGCATACATGTATGTTATTTCAATACATGCAATGATTTAACATAGGAACGACTACTCACCTCTATATTCTATAGTATTATTACCCATCTGCAAAAAAATCTCAGTTATTTCAATACATGCAATGATTTAACATACGAATTGACTAGTGCGAAATTTCGTGCAAAATGAAGAGATTCTGGCGTAACCCAGGAAGGGTGGTCGCGCGGACGTCGGCGTAAACATTTGGGTACAACCTCCAATGTTATTTCAATACATGCAATGATTTAACATACGAATTGACTAGTGCGAAATTTCGTGCAAAATGAAGAGATTCTGGCGTAACCCAGGAAGGGTGGTCGCGCGGACGTCGGCGTAAACATTTGGGTACACCCACCAATCAGCGATGCGGTGTGACTCTGATGCTATTAATACACAATCACAATGATTTTAACATGGGAATTGGCTAGTGCGAATTTTCGTGCAAAATGAAGAGATTCTGGCGTAACCCAGGAAGAGTGGGGAGGTGAGATTTTGGCGCCAATTAGAGCATCACGCGGTTCTTCTCAGGGGCAAACCTCCAATGTTATTTCAATACATGCAATCATTTAACATAGGAACACATACTCGCCTCTATATTCTTATTCATCAGTATATTACCAATCTGCAAAAATCTCAGGATTGTAAATTAACCCAGGAAGGGTGGTCGCGCGGACGTCGGCGTAAACATTTGGGTACTTTCCACGCAATCATTTAACATGGAAATTGGCCAGTGTGAGAATGTACCAAAATCAAGGGATTCTGGCGTAAGTTAGAGACTATAAACTATATTCATCATAAGTATAATGATAATGATGCATGCACGCCACGCGGCCCTTCTCAGGGCCAACACCTCCAATGTTATTTCAATACATGCAATGATTTAACATACGAATTGACTAGTGCGAAATTTCGTGCAAAATGAAGAGATTCTGGCGTAACCCAGGAAGGGTGGTCGCGCGGACGTTGGCGTAAACATTTGGGTACACCCACCAATCAGCGATGCGGTGTGACTCTGATGCTATTAATAGACAATCACAATGATTTTAACATGGGAATTGACTAGTGCGAATTTTCGTGCAAAATGAAGAGATTCTGGCGTAACCCAGGAAGAGTGGGAGTTGAGATTTTGGCGCCAATTACAGCCAATGAAATGTCTTTGAAAAGAACCAATCAGCCATCATTAAAAAGAACCAATGAAACCCGTAGGCGGTAATTCAAACTACCAATGAAAAACTACTGTATTTTCGTATAAAGCCAGGAGGAGCGTGCATAGCGTCACTCCAAACATATACTTTGAACCAACAAGATGTACTACAACGAAAGCAAAGTACGAATGGTGGCCAAGATGTCGACGACGCGGGGAGCAGCCCAGACACTGAAGGCCAGGAGGCTGAAAAAGGCCAGAAGAGCCAATAGAGCCAAGATGTTCTGGATGCAGGCTATGAAGGGATGGACAGAAGACAATATCAACATGTCTCTCGACAAATGGGTCTCCCTTCATAGCCTGATCACGGCTGCTCCCCCCGATCTAAACGGCGCCGATTTCGTGTTTTTTCTGCAAACCATTTTGCAGCAGCAGCAACAACAACAAGAGGAGGAGGAGGAGAAGGAAGAGGAGGAGATGCCGTCGCTGCCGCCAGCTATAATTCCTGCCGCTAATTTTATACAAGACCTTGGAACAACAACAACAACAACAACACCGGGACCATCAGCGAGCCGTTATTCGAGGCAGGCGGCCGGGCTTTTCATCCCTCTGGAAGAAGAATAAAGACCAACGGCCCTTTTCAGGGCCAACCAACCCAACGGCCCTTTTCAGGGCCAACCAACCCAACGGCCCTTTTCAGGGCCATCCCATTCTTCGAAAGAGGAACTTCTAAACAAGGCACATTCAATTGAAATCCTACAATCTCCTCTCCTCTATATTCTATAGTATTATTAGCCATCTGCAACACCAAAAAACAATCCCTGCCCCTATCAACGGCCCTTTTCAGGGCCATCTCCTTCCTTGAAACATAGACACAGTGAACGGATTGTAAAAATTAACCCAGGCAGGGTGGTGGCGCGCGGACGTCGGCGTAAACATTTTAGGTACTCTCCACATCGACTATCGCCTCTATTAATAGACGCAATCATTTAACATGGGGCTTTGCTAGTGTGAATTTTAGTGTCAAATCAATGGGATTCTGGCATACATGTGCATTAAATACAGTGCACGCGGCCCTTTTCAGGGACAAACCTCCAATGTTATTTCAATACATGCAATGATTTAACATAGGAACGGGTACTCGCCTCTATATTCTATATATATATAGTATTATTACCAATCTGCAAAATCTCAGGATTGTAAATTAACCCAGGAAGGGTGGTCACGCGGACGTCGGCGTAAACATTTTGGTACACCCACCAATGAGCGATGCGATGTCACTTTGATGCTATTAATAGACACAATCATTTAACATGGGAGTTGGTTAGTGTGAATTTTCGTGTCAAATCAAGGGATTCTGGCCATCAAGGAGATTCTGGTCAACACTCGTTTCAGGGCCAACCTCAATGTTATTTCAATACGTGCAATGATTTAACATAGGAACAGATACTCGCCTCTATATTCTGATATAGCATTATTACCAATCTGCAAAATCTCAGGATTGTAAATTAACCCAGGAAGGGTGGTCGCGCGGACGTCGGCGTAAACATTTTGGTACACTCACCAATCAGCGATGCGATGTCACTTTTGATGCTATTAATAGACACAATCATTTAACATGGGAGTTGGTTAGTGTGAATTTTCGTGTCAAATCAAGGGATTCTGGCATACATGGGCATTAAATACAGTGCACGCCACTCTTTTTAGGGACAATTCTAATGGTATAAACATAGGAATGGGTTTTTTTAACATGGAAAAAATTCATGTGTTATTTTTTTTTACCTATTGTTACCTTTAGGTGTGTGCATGTGCAGGAGTTGGGTGTTTTTTATTTTTGTGCTGAGTTAGAAGTCTCTCTTTCGGAGAAATGGTTGGCCCTGAAAAGGGCCTTTGGAGATGTAAGGGTTTACATCATTGGGGAGAAATTTATCCGCCGCCGGGTACACACAGGACAATCCATGGTGACAAAAATACACTCTAGGGGTGTATCATTGAACATAGGGTCGTCTTTTGGGTAGGTCTGTGTGGCGTCCATACAGCGTAGACACAGGGCTTGGTGGCCACAGGGAAATATTGCATATTTTGCAAAACGTGTAGCGCATTGTACACAGCGTAAAAACCGGGCTGGTGTCCATTTTACGGGTGGTGCCAGTCTTCTTTTTATGGTAGTAGCGTAGTCATGCAGGTGTTGAATTTCTTGTTTTTGTTGTTCACTCCTTTTTCTTTTTCTTCCTACGCTTTTCTCCTTTCCCTCTTCTGGCTGTATTCTCGTTCCCTGACCTCCCACGCCATGATCGGGACCGGGTAGCAGTTGAACTTGGCTATCTTCTTCTTGATCATAGTGTTGGAACACATGTTGGAGCATTTGTTGAAACGGTGGCCTTTCCAGGGAGGTGACATCATCATCATCATCATGCTGTAGTACCGGTTCTTCTTCTTGTTGATCTGTAAATAGGCTGGACTGTAATAAATCATCTACATCTAGCCATTGGTCCTCTATCGGTGGGTGTTGTGTACTTTCCAGCGCAGTGACATCATGCTGTGGTACCGGAGAGTGTTGTTCATCTGGGGGCTGTAATATATCATTCAGCCATTTTGTGTTCTGCATCGGTGAGAGTGATAGGTGACTATCACTCAGCAAGTCTTTCATCACTGCATCAATATCCATTATTTCAGACATCATGTAATTGTGAATGAACAAGATAAAAAACACTGCTATTTATACCGTACAGCACGCGGACGTCAGCGAAATGGAGGATGCAAACGTACACGCTGCAAGAAAATTTGTGTTTCTTTGACAATTTTAAACCCCGTGTGATTTTGCAATAAATGCCAGGTCAGTATAAAAATTATTTCAAATTGAACGGAGGCAACTCAGGGATGTAGCATTTAAAAATTAAGAAAATTAGCAGTAGACTAAGCCACTATTTTAATGATTTCATCCATTTTAGACGCGTAAGACAAAAAAATTAACCCAGGAAGGGTGGTTGCGCGTGCAAAATCTCAGGATTGTAAATTAACCCAGGAAGGGTGGTAGCGCGGACGTTGGCGTAAGCATTTTGGTACACCCACCAATCAGCGATGCGGTGTAACTGTGATGCTATTAATAGACACAATCATTTATCATAACACTGCATTACCCCCGAACATCTCCGAATGACGCCGCCATGTTGGTTTACAACAGGGCCGACACCCACCGTGTTGATTTACAACATGAGTGCCTACACATATATATATATTTAGCGCAATCAATGTTATTACCATTCATACACAATAATACATCATGACTACAAGAAGACTAGTATTCGAGGATCCTAGAGACCATAGGGAGGTTATTACACATGAAGAGGATGGCGGTGTCACGATTATTACAAGCCTACAGCGAGTGCATCAACGTCATATTGCCGATACGTTGAGACGACAAAGTGCACAACAAGACCAAGAGGTGACGGCGGCTATGGATGAAGATAATAATGATGACACGGACGAAGAAGAACTGCCCACCGTACAGTGGTTAAACTGTAACAGAAACTGTCACAAACCACCAGAAAATACAACGGCTACGCAAACGCCAATTATAACAACACCGGAAACAGAGATGCCAGCTACAACAGCACCACCACCTGAACAACAACAACAACAACAACAACAATACTCTTGCGACGAGGTAACCCGCATGAACGAAGAGATGCTGCGCCTACACGACCAGGTGGCCAGCCAAAACGAACAGATGGACGAAATGAGAGAAGACATGAAGCAAATGGACAGAGTCAAGGTTCAACTACAAAAAGACCTGCATAATGAACTAAGTAAAGCCAACTGCAGTGTGTGTACAAACGAGGACACAGAGTACGCCCTATTTCCGTGCGGACATTTATGCGTATGCGAAGAATGCTGGGTGACACTAACGTGTACAGGGGCTGAGTGCCACTGCAATGAAACCGACGAACAGCATTTGCAAATAAAGTGTCCCGTCTGCAGAAGGCAGGTAGCCGGAGTGAAGAAAATCTACCGCTCCTAAAAAACCAAGTGTAGTAACACTTTCCAACGGCCCTTTTCAGGGCCACCCCATTCCTTCGAAAGAGAAACTTCTAACTGAGCACAAAAAAAATATAACATCAGCTCCCCCACTAAATGAACACTAACACGCATTTTTTTTAAATTTTTTTGAAATTTTTTTTTATTTAACACAATAGAATGAAACAAACATGTTTATGTGAATGTTTTCAACTTGAAAAGTAGTTCAATATTTATACAACAACAACACTAACACAATAGAATGAACGTATTTACAACAGTGAAACTGGAAATATTGAATTTTAATATAATTATACGCTATCAATGGCGCTTCAATGAACGAATAGGAATAGAGTAAAATGTGTGAAAAATGGCTTCATGAAAATGTTCAATAATTCGCCTTCACCACAGTGAAACAGTGTTGAATTTTATAATAATACGCTATCAATGGCGCTTCAATTAACGTGTAGGAATAAGGTCAATGTGTGAAATGTTTTTTCATGAAAAGGTTCAATAGTTCCGTTTTCACCACAATGATCAGCGCGTATTAGGGAACGGTACTACTGTCCAGTTACGCAACAAGACTTGCTTGAACTCCTCATCGTTTTTCCGTCCCTGGTGTACATAGATGTAGGTAGTAATCTCTTCACGTGGAATGGTAGGAGGGCAGGCAGATTCCAATGCCACGGCAATTTGCTCCTCGGTCACAACCTGTAATGCTTCAGTGATCAGCGCGTGTGAGGGTACACTAATATCCATACACGTATGCATTATTATGGGACTGTTGTTGAAACACCCTGCACAGGCTTCCAGACGCAGTTGTCGAACGCGAGGTCTCACCAAAGCCATAACTGTGTCAATGTACTTGAGATAAATAGTGTGAGACACCTGGTAATCCAAAGCTTGACGAATTGCAGCTGACACACTCTGCAACTTGCGCCACACCGGTATTTTCAAAGTGACACCCTGAGGACAAGGAGCAAGCTGTTGTGTATCGGCCGTCATTTTCCATTTACGGATATGCAGCAGCAGGTCGTCGTTGAAATAACCAACACTCACATAGATGTCTTCACCTAGAGAAAATTTCACTTCGTTACCCGCCTGCTCGGCAATCACCGCGTCCACGGCATAATAAACGGTCTCCAGTCTTTGCCAGCACTCCGAAGACAAGGCAATACGCCTAGCGGGTCTGTCCATATAGGCCAGTACATTAAAATGTACTTGTGCGTCTTTCACACTGACAGTCAAATTAGCTGAAAGCTGCCATATATCCGTGTGGGCCGACTCATAGGCCTGCTGGATTATGTTATTAATGGACTGCATAGACATAGGAAGTTGCACCATGGGGTCTTCTTCTTTTTCTTGTTCCCCTGGCTCTTCTTCATTTTGCTCATCCATGGCCTCAGGCACTGGCTGGAGAACGGGTTCAGGTATTTCTAAAGGGATTTGTCGGGACCCTCGCTTGGCACGTGCACCGCGTTTGGCTGGTACACCACACTCTGGGTGCATGTCCGTACGTTTGGTAGCTGTACGCTGTTCGGTAGTATCCATAACTAAGATACCCTCTTCTACTACAACGGGAATTTCAAGTAGATCAGCCAATTCTACATTTTCCGTCTTCTTCAGTGCATGCACGAACGCTAGAAATGCATAGGGACCACGACGCACTAGAGCATCGAGCAGAGCTCCGTTTTGTCGTGAAGGAGTCTTCTCCGCCTTGATATCTTCCACACCCTGTTTCAGCAGTATTTTATCAACCATAAGCACATCACATATTGCCCCCGCATGCCGCATCTCATCAACCAGGCGAACACGGTTCTCTTGAAGGATGACTCTGTCGGCTGAATTCATCTTGACTATGGGCTCAGGCTGGTGAAGAACTGCTACCGTGTAAAAGTCTGGTGAATTTGCACTGGTAAAATGGAAAAAAGTACACGCAGGATCCACAACTCATACAAAGTAGGCAAGCAGAATGACTGGCTGGCTGGACAGGTAGGCAGGCAGGCAGGCAGGCAGACAGGCAGGCAGGCAAATCAGGTCAGTTAAACACTTCCCAAAGTCATCCAATGATTATAACCCATTCACTAAAAATCACCTACTTTTATATGTTTTTCACCCCATTCCCGAACATTCACGAACCCACTCCGACATCTTGCTTTACAACAGGGCCCACAACCACCATTTTCCTTTACAACAGGGACGACAACCACCATCTTGCTTTACAACAGCACCGACAACCGACATCTTGCTTTCCACCATGCCCAAACAGGCCCGAACACACACGAACACACACGAACAGCTCCGAACCATACCGAACACGCCCGAACACGCCCGAACCACACCGCCATCTTGCTTTACAACAGGGACCACCCAACACCCTCTTGCTTTACAACACGGACGACAACCCGAACAGTCCCGAACATACCCGAACCACACCGCCATCTTGCTTTACAACATGGACGACCCAACTGTGACGTCACAGAGGTCATATGCAAATTTCTGAGGTCAATGTGACTTATCTTGCTTGTTATACACTACTACCGATCATGTGTACCAAATTTCAGAAGAATCCACTTTAAACTCTAGGACGAGTTGCGTTGACGAGAAAAAGTTAACGGACGGACGGACGCCATACCATAATACGTCCCGTCAAATTTGACGGGCGTATAAAAACATATGTTTAATTCACGAATACTCCTAATGCTGATACTATGGGAAGATTAGGAACTGAAAAATTGGCCATGGCAGCAAACGTATATGAATCATCTGATGTTTTGTTCAATACCTAGTTTCCTCCCTTGTCACATGTATAATGCACCTACCTGTCAAAATTCAAATCCGTAGCTTGAAAAACATTCAATATACAGCTCGGACATGAAACGGATGGATGGACAGTACACATATACACACCCAGGGTCTGTTTCCATCGTGGACCAATACTGGATATTCCTTTGTCATTCTTCTCCCGATTAATTGATAATGTTCCGTCGATTTCATCTCCGGATATATGGAACTGTAGAAAACTGCAGTTTCATTAACCACCATGTTGAAGTGCTGGACACTGTTGTTTTGAAGTGCTATCTTCAACCCTGCGCTTAAAGTAGGTAACTCAATCCTGTCAGGCGGCGGTACGTGTGGAAGTCTAACTTTTCCACATCTTTTATCTGACAAATATATATACATACAAAAGGACATTTAGTATACTTTTCATATATCTGCCAAATGTTGATCAACCATGTATTGTACATGGATCCATTGACTTTTTCTAGGATCATCTGTAGGTCACCATCTACATGTGTCTTGTGACATTCAGCTTCATATTTGCAAATATCCATTTATCTTGGGAGAGGGGCAAGAGAGGTGACGGCATCATGCATGCAGGGTTACCTCCCTGGAATGATAAGATATTTTGTTCAACAAGTCAGGAGCAAATCAAGAAAAAATCAGAACACAATCTAAAAAAAATAATAATAAAAATCTGGTGGGTAGGGTCATGCTTTACTGTTGCAGCTTTAGCAGACTGCATCATGAGGTGATATGTTGGGGTTCTTGTTCATTTCAAATATGTTTTAAGACTAAACGTTAACGATCATGAGAAAGAAGAGAGTGGGCCGACTTAATAACCACTATTACCATCAACATCGACTTGCATCATGTCCATGTTCTCCGTTGAGGAATCACTGGTCAAGTCCACTGATGATTCCTGCATGAAAAAAATAAGAAACAAAGCTCCGTCATTGACAAATTATAGTAGCTAAATACACATACAGGGGTTGAAATGGTTGAAAAAAAGAAATAAAAGATTGTCCAGCATCATGACTGACAGGTAATCATTTTCTACCAGTTTCCTCCAAGAAGGACCTGAATGCGCCACCATTAAAAATCTCACCTAATGACATATTCCAAGATAAAGTCGTTTAGCTCTGATAATTTAAAATGTCAGGAATTTCCATGCAATAAGGGGTCATCCATTTAGTATGTACGCACAGGAGGGGGGGGGGGGGAGAGGGGGTCTAAAGTTCAGAATATTTCCTATGTACTCTAGGTTAAATTTTGCGTACAAAAAGTCGCCATTTTTTGCGTACATACTATGGATGGCCCCGAACTAACATCTATTCTGAAAGAAATTTATCAAATTTGAGTATCTTCAAGGAAAACATTTTTGGTTCCGTGGCTACAGGTCACCAGGGACAGGTTCAGGCCTCGCCGTGAGAGGCGAATGATTACCCGGGTTCACCTAAAATGGTTTCAGGCGAGTGGCCTAATGCTCGCCGAGAATTACCATCATTGACACTGGATTTAAAAAGAATATAGACGGATTTGCAGGAAATCAAATTGCCAATCAGGGACAGGGTAAATTTCAACCCGTGTAAATATATATATGTCGAAACCGGAACTGTATTAGGAGAAGGCTGAATATGGGTAATTTTAGTAATTTATACAGTGAGATCAGACATGCAACACCTACAATAAAATGCAGGGTCTCACCGTCTGTACACCTACAGGCAGACAATTCCACGAATTTTCCAGTTCACTCAGAATAAAATTCCAGGTGTCATTGTCTAATTCAGCTACATACTCGCTGATATGCTGCGTATCACACATTTAATATACAGTCCACTTTATGCATACACAGACATTTACGGAAAGTTTCATCCATAAGATATAACGTTATTGTTGCAGTAAAATAGTTGGGCAATGCAGAGTACTTTCCCCTGAGAATTGGTTGGTTGGTTGTCCGTCACGTCCTCACAATTTTCCAGGAATTTCCAGGACTTACTCTTTTCAAGAACTTTCTAGGAGTGCTTTTTGTTTTAACGAGTTTCCAGGAGGCGTGCAAACCCTGAAAATGGCAATAACTTTTGTAGGAGTACCTGGACTTGGCTGGGTTGGACCATGATGGCTGATGATGGGGGCGGTTCCCAGAACTCTCCTTCTTGTAATAGGATTAACATGGAGTCATGGACCTCTAATAAAATTTCATCATCGTCAATGTCTGTACCATCTGCTTCCAGCACAACGCTGTCTGCAAGCCTAGCTTTTCTCTCCCTGTCAGATAAAGCGAAAAGTTAGAGAAGGAACGGTAGAGCAAGCAAAGGAAAAAAGACAGATAGGGATGGAACCCTGGAAGCAGGGCAGATGAATAGTCAATGAAGCATCTCACATCTGAATTACAGGGTTTACCCTGGCATGCAAGAACTATTTTATTTTACATCTAATCCTGAATAACAGTTTAACTAAAGCCACAAGCTCAATGAATGTTTTCTGTAGTCCTACATGTAGTAATAAGTTCAGGTAATTTAACTTTTAATAGACTTTACTGAGAAATGAAAGGAGACTACAGGAACGCAGTAGAAGCTACCAGAAATTCAAGAATAACTTAAGCCAAAAAGAAAAATATTTCTGTTTCGCACTACATGCCCATAAATAATAGGGTGGCACCGTAGTTTGGTAGGCAAATAATTTGATTTTGTGACAAACTTTTATATTTGTTTACATGATTTTGCTCTGAAATGACACTTGATGTTCTAAATGGCAATATATAAAATTTCAAATGAAGGTTGAAAAAATTAAGGTACGTAGGCTAGTGCGAAACATACATATAATTTTTTTAGCCTTATTTTTATCTTTCAATTCCACATATAAAGTTGCTCACCTTTTCTCTTGAGCTCTTCCAATGTTGAAGCTACAACAGCTTTTCGAAACTTGGGATCTCGATCCCTCCTCCATATTTTCAGGAGCATGGCCTTAATAATTCTCGACCTTCCTATATATAATACATCAGGGCAAGGAGCAACACCAATGCAACACACAAACAATATATACACCAAAAATATTCAAATAGCAAGAATTGAGCTACTTGCACTACATGTGATTACAAAATTTCCAGTCAACCTCGCCATTATTACAGAATGGTTTTATTAAAGGTAAAGCTGCAATTTGTAAATCTCAAAATATGTAATTATTAGACTCAATATTTCGACAAATTTAATGTCATGTCGTATTTGCATTTGGCTGTACATTATTGGTTCAAATGCCAAATTTCGTCAATTTTCAATTTAATTTTACATAAAGAAAATATTTACATGAATCATTTCAGCTGCCAGTAGTTTATCAATATTGAATTAAAATAGCAATGAGACCAACAGTGTGTGTGTGTGGGTGGGGGGAGGTTATGGGAGATTGCCATTGATTCCCGCAAGGTGACTGTACGGAAGGTGACATGTTTTATGAAAATTCATGTGAATTCGATCTTGTGAAATACGAGACATGATCAGTCACTGCATGATGCAGGCCACAACAGGTCCCAAAAAGCCTCAATGGTCCCATGGTTCCATGGTCCCAATGCTTAAATTTGAAATATTTTAAATCTTGATAAACCAGAACCCTGTCAAAACCGACACCATAATCTGGTCCCATTCATAATACACAGGTTTCATTGTAAATATCAATCACTACAGATGAATAAATCATCCAAGTTATGTCTATAACTTTGAAGAAGTTAGAATATATGGCTAATTATTGAATGCTTTGAAATTTCTGCATGACCAACAGGTTTATAGAACAGTACAAGATCCTATTGGTTACATTCATTTACTCAGGTTTTTTGTAAGTTTTTGGTAAAGCTACCGGTGTGTGCATACATGTACAAAACTTTTTTTTCCACAAATAAAAAAAAAAAACAGTTCCTCTGAGGTCAAGGGTCAATGAACATGGGACATAATGAATGGACCTTTCTCGCATTAAAAGGAGAACAATGGATTGACTGATCAGCAGTCAAGCATCATGCGCAGACCTCTGGGTAGTGAACAGTAATTTGTCCCTATGCTTTACCATGGAAGAATATTTGGAACTAGCACACACTACTACAGTAAAGGTCTCTAATAATTCAAAGAGTTTTTTACCACCTTTCAACTTGATTAAATAAACAACATAAAACCTGCAGTACATTTTCTTATGCCCACATCTTACAGAGCTCATTTGCCAGCAGTTTCAAACAATCAACACTAAATAAGCCAGGTTGGAATAAGCAACAACCATAACAGTTCACGCCAGAGACAAAGGGACAAGGGGTGTAAAATAGCACCACTGAGCCTTCTTTAAACCCCCTGGATCGGTGTCTCACATGCAACCAACCGAGACGGCAGGTAAATCCCACCCCACTTATACAAGCAGAAATATTTTTTTTTGGTAGTGGTTTCTAAGGTGTGTTTTAAATGATCAAAGATCTTTTTTTTATATTCATAATGACATTCCTTGAATCAACTCAGAGTCGCTTTCTTGTACAGAATTTTTCTTAGTATGCATGGCGTTAATATTCATTTTGACCGCCATGAAAATCTTGTACTGACAAATACCGTGAACACAAAGGTAGGCAAAAATGTCGACTTGTCACGTTTTGGTGTAGTCATGCGCAGTCATGTACTTCGCTCTATCGCCATCGCTCTATCGCTCTATCGCCATCGCTCTATCGCTCTATCGCCATCGCTCTATCGCTCTATCGCTCTATCGCTCTATCGCCATCGCTCTATCGCTCTATCGCCATCGCTCTATCGCTCTATCGCTCTATCGCCATCGCTCTATCGCTCTATCGCTCTATCGCTCTATCGCTCTATCGCTCTATCGCCATCGCTCTATCGCTCTATCGCCATATCGCTCTATCGCCATCGCTCTATCGCTCTATCGCCCTATGGCACGATGGCGAAGTGACGATGGCCCCTCTCGGCCACCATACCTGGGGTTCCCAATAATTCTAGGGTTCCCCAACAGTATTACGTAAAACAGTATTACGTAATATATATAGATTGAATTTACGTAGGAGGTAAGTATAAGGTGTCTTGATATAAAATGTAAAGGTTACCTCCTATTTTATCAAAGAACCTCATAGTCTTCTGTCCCACCTCCCTTCATCCGCACTGCACCACAAGACGGCTGGCATGGTTGGAGTACATAAATTTCCTGACATGCTATGCTAATGTTTAGATATGAAAAAATG
>JAVTVY010017170.1:0-41177 GCA_036873755.1 Hanleya hanleyi | reverse complement strand
CCCTTCTCATATCCTTTTCTATCGCAACTGAGGACGGACACTTATCCTCAATGTGGAGAAATGTGTCCTATAGCTGGGTTAGAAGATAGGGGCTGGACACTCTTAGCCGCCGGACATATTTAGCCTCCACACCGGTATAAATATATACACTAGATAAGGTTCAACGTAATACCGTCCTCGATTATGCAAGTCTGTATACCCATACATAAAACCAAAATTTCAAGGGTGTAAAAACAAACCCTTTTTACACGTAGAACCATTTTAGTTTAATATGGATCCGCAATTGTTGCTACATTTTCTTTGTTAAATTTTCGGCTCCCTTGAGGTAGTACACTGAAAACATCTCTTGTTGAACCAAAACCCCTCTATAATAGTTAAAAAACGGCGACTGAATCCGAGATAAGAAACATGGAAAATATGACCAGAGAAAATACATACCTCCCCATACCAGCATCCAAAGTAAATCTCCGGCGAAAATCAGAAGACAGAGTCCAGAAGCGAGATAAAGAAACAGTTCTCTTCGTTTCACTGAAACTTTGCCCATTTTTTTGTTTGTTCATAAAAAAAAGTTTCGTAGTATTGAATAAATCTGTTGTTGTTTTCTGTTGTTAAATCCGCAGATTAAAAACCGACTGCATGTGCAGATACATGTACCGGTGCCAATAAATATCTTATCATTTCTAGCCAGATTAATATTTTTTACAAGATTTTATAACGTTTTGAGGCCGTGACGGGGAACTCCCGATAATTTTGTCTTGCAATATCGGAATATAAACCCATCTGTTAGAAGTATTATTTGCATACGTCATATTTTATTATAATCCGGAAGGATTGCGTCTCGATGAGCGCGAACGAACCGGATCGAACCAGAACATGTATGAACACCTATCGATCACATATAATTCAATAAATCAATCAGTCAATCGGCACTAATTAGGGGCATGATTTTGGCCCAAATTCCATGCTCTTTGCGGTGCAATATGGAAGATACTGAGGTTAACAAAGAACAGTCAGGGCCCTATTTTGTTCTCATTCAGGCTATTGTGGGTCACATAAAAGTGTGTGGTTGGGATGGCAGGCGGGGTGGGCTGATCGTTGAGCATGTTCAGTCAAAGTACATGCAGAAGAATTCCCTTCATTGTATTAGAATGTTTAACATTAAACAAATATTAATAATAATAAAATAAGTTGGGAAGCGAATTGTCGAGAGTGCCGATGGCCGGTGTGATGGATAAGAATGTCCTGGTGATTACTGCCCCTTTTTATATCCTCTCCAATTGCAACCAAGAACGGACATTTGTCTCCAATGTGGAGAAAAGTGTCCTAAATGGGACCCGGATGCTCTTAGCCACCGGACATTCTTAGCCTCCACATCGGTATGTATTGCTGGCGATTCAGTGGGGCCTTTCTCTGAGGACGACGGGTTTGATTAACACAGACTCACATCATAGACTTCTTTAGCTTGCTTGTAGAATATATAGCACCAGAATATAGTGATGGTGTGAAATGATGTTTGCGAAGGGGAAGATAAGTAAACTGAGAGTGGGATTCGAACCAACGACATATATAATTCATGAATTCCAATGGTTCCAATATACATGCAAGGGGCCCATGTTTTCAGTTCTCCTGGTCACGTTTTGTTATTACTTGTCGTGTCAACATGAGTCATGAAATATAATTTCCCAAACCCTATTACTAAGAACTTTAGGATGAGAGAAAAAAGGCCGAATAAAATTTGTATTTGATCACGTGACAATCGAAAATGGCTTGACGAAATTTCATTGAAGTAACCATCATATTAAGAGATTTTGATTACGTAAATAGATATTCTCTCACAACTCCAGTGTTTCTTATTGCAGATGGTATGTTATTGGAATGTTGATCGTCTGGACTGTATTATATGATATCCGTCAAGTAAAGTTTCAAATTGATGAACATGGTTAATAAAACTGCGTGACGGAATTACATTTTAGCCGATTTTTTTTAATAAGGGGCGATATTTTTTCATTTTATAAGTTCCATATTATTCCCGTCTAAGACAAACGCATATGAAATGTAAGTAAAATCAAGCCACCAGTGATTATTATTATGATGTGACTAGCATATCTGCTACTATCATAAATCATGAATGGGAATGGTTTTTGATTGATTGATTGAAATTGTAGTTTAAGGGCCGCTTCCCATTCGGATTTCGCGGCCCATCAACTCAATGTTTTATTTGGATTTCGCGGTACATTTCTTTGTTTTCTTTTAATATCTTTTCCAGCGCTAAATATATAAATAAATAAATAAATGAATAAATAAATAAATAAATAAATGAATAAATAACAATGATAGATTAGCAGGAGATATAAATAGAAGTAAATAAGAGTCGCTATGTACAAGTTCGTAAGTCTCTTTGGGGGTTTTTTGGTTAAGCTATACTAGTAAATATGAGTTCACTGTAGGTCTAATCGCGTGGATGATTCATGGGAATGGTGGGCCACGTTCGAGACTATGTCCTCATGCATGCTCTCTGAACATTGCTCATGTAAGCACAGTACCGGTTAGAAAACAAGCTGAGTAGCTAGCTGGTCCCCCGCCAAGAAGCTTGTCTGGAAACTAGCTCCTCACACACATGGGATATATCACCATATATGTATTGTGTGATGTTAGACTGTTGCTGAGAGTGTGGTCTTGTTGGTGTGAAGGGGATATAAATAATTGTGAAGGACAATGTTGCAAAATTGTCTATGGAAGAAACGGGGAAGGACGATGCAGAAATACCATCCGGTGGCATTGTACCAATAAAACGAGTCTGACTTTATTCTGAGATCCCCGCCCACCTTACATCTCCCAAGATTGAAATGGATCGCTTGAATTGTTCCCGAGATATCGCGTTCGAAGGCGGCCATCATGGATCACATAGTTTGGTAGAAAAAAACATCCCAAACTGCCATCTTCTCACCAATGTGAAGCCACCGGCCAAGTTTGGAGTTGATAAGTTCAATTATTCTAGAGATATCGCGTTCACAACATCGGTGCTATATCGATGTGTGACATTCAAAATGGCTGACGATGGCCATCTTTGATGATGCAGTTTGGTGAAAAACAATCCCAACCATCTTCTCGCCAACTTTGAAGCTGATCGGCTCAATTTTTTCTCAAGATATCGCGTTCACAACATGCATACATGTAGGTGCAATATAGGTGTGTGACATCCATGGTGGCCATCTTGGATGACGCAGATCTTGAATCATGTAGTTTGCTGAAAAAACAATCCCAGTCATATTCTCACTGAGATGAAGCCACCTCTCAACTTTGAAGTTGATTTGTTCTCGAGATATCGTGTTCACAACATGCATAGGTGCTATATTGTTGTGTGAAATCCAAAATGGCTGACGGTGGCCATCGTGGATGATGCACTTTGGTGAAAAACAATTCCAGCCATCATTTCACTGATGTGAAGCCACCCCCTAAATTTGAAGTTCATCAGTTGATTTCTTCTTGAGATATCGTATTCACAACATACAGGTGCTATATGTGTGACATCCAAGATAGCTGACGGCGGTCATCTTGGACCACTAACAATCCCAGCCATGTTCTACCTGATGTGAAGCCCCTCCCCCCCCACAAGTTTAAGTTGATCGGTTCATTTGGTCCCAATTTGAAGTTCATCAGTTGATTTCTTCTTGAGATATCGTGTTCACAACATGGATATGTGTGTGTGACATCCAAGATGGCTGACACCGGCCATCTTGGACCAGTTTGGTGAAAAACAATCCCAGCCATCATCTCACTGATGTGAAGCCACTCCCCAAGTTCGAAGTCGATCGGTTGAATTGTTCTCGAGATATCGCGTTCACAACATGGTTGGGACAGCGGAAGAACGGACGAGTAGCATTTTCAAGCCCCACCCACTTACGTGGTGGGGGACAAAACAAATCAAAGTACTTGAAGTATTTAGGTTGTGTTTACTACAAAGGTGTGGATCATAATTGTGAAACTGCCGGAGTATTAATCACTTAATATCAATGCGGTTGTGTATTGCGCAGTTGAATGTTGTAATGTAGGCCTACTAATGAAAAATAAAATTTCACTGAAATATAGAGATCAAACTGAATTTACAGAGGTAATCAGAGTTACTTTAATTATTATTCAAGTTGGGAGTAAATTAATTTTCATTTTTCTTGGGATACAATTCGATGAACTGAGTGGTTCGAAAAACGGCCATAATATCACGCTGATTCGTACAACATCAGTCATGTCACATCAGGGGCCTTGTCGATCTCTACGCACCCTATATACTAATGTCGTGTTTACGCACTAGAAATGTAAACATGACCCAAAAAAATAAAAAAATTGGCGCGATATCTCGTACAATAACACGACGGAATGTTCTTGAACCTAGGTCAAAAAATCTTGTCCTATTCGGGTGCTTGAAAACGTAACCCTTGCAGTGTATGATGTGCTCTAGGCGGCGTCCATGTGTTTATATTAAATAACGACTAGGTCTATCTTTGTTATTCTGACAAACGTTTATTCAATTTTATTTATTACCCATCTTGACCGAGAATAAATCTTGATTATCTTCAAAATGTTATACAATATGCTCTCGCATTAAGCGGCTTGTGCATGCATGCCGTATCGGGCCATAATAAAGTACGTACAGGCAATTTCAGAACAATGCATAAGGCTAATATAACGGGGTGAGTTATCGAAATAATAGTGAGACGCCGGACGAAAGCACCACTTTTGCAACACAAACTTTGGATCGGGTTATACTTTCAGAAATATCTAAGCTTCAAAATATCTGATGATTAGGGGGCTAGTCTGACATCATAACGTCATTGTATTAAAATAGTAGTATAATTCCTGATTACTCCCCTTTTACCCTGAATATTTTTGTTTTGTAGGGCTGGGAAGTTGAAAATGTATAAACCATGTCTTTGGGTAAAGCTCTGTCTGGAAATGTAAATTGTTTAACTGGCTGCTTTGATGATGTCACGTTGACGCGATTTAAAAAAGAAGTTTTTTTTATGTTATTTCTTTTTTTTTTGTATTTCTGATTTTTTCCTCCACAAAATCTGCTCAGCAAATTAGAAAATAATTATTTGATGTGAAAAAAATAATTTCAGATACCGGGTCCTTCAGAAGGCTGTTTACATTAGAACTAGACCCAAGTAGAGATATGATATACGACGTTCGAGCTTCGTATAGCCTGAAGAATAGCCAAAATATCCAGGTTGGAGAGGCGGAATCAGGAATTATACGGCTCTTTTAGCACAATGATGTCATGATGACGTCATATTGGCCTCTTGATTATCAGATTTTTAAAGCTTATAGGATTCTCCGAATCCTGGTGCCATACGTAATATCCCCAAAAAGTTTGGCGCTTTTGTCCGGCGTGGAACGATTCTGCCCACTTTCGTTTTTAACTCACTCATAAGTCAGGTCGGACTTTCAGCTGATGCTAATGCCACCATGAAAGTTCTGCTGGCTCAAGGGGTGAAACAGCATCGGCCGCTCTATATATCTAACTTGGGGTAGAAGTTTGAAATCACAATTCTGTCGATCCCTAATAAAACACTGAAACGTTATGAGGAAGTATAATATGTTTATGTTGCATACTCAGAAATCCTCCCTTTGGAGACAGCAAAACTTCAACTGAAATTCCAACTTGGCTTATTAACAGCCCTCTGGGACAACCTGTACAAGTCGGTTAGTCTGGGTAAGAGGTTAATTCTCACAGATCACGAGTCAATTTCCATACCCAGTTACGACCCCTTGATTCCTAGGTTGACAAGACATATTGGAAGATTAACCCTGATGGGAGATTGGTTGGACGTCAAGTAAACCAATTCTATAACACTTACATCTATTACACACTGATAAGCGTGCAATTATTAAACGATTTAGCACGGTTAAGAACTTTGTGACGTATGAAATCTACACCCGTGATCTTAACACGCACAGGTGTTCGCTCGGAAGAATCCATTTCACAGGGCGGGTGATAAATGGCAGGACAAAGTCTCGTCTGCCTGCATGTACAATCGAATAAACAAATAGAATGGATACCCTGTAAGTAGGAACTTTATTTTATTTTAAAGGCAGAAAATGTATAATCGCAGATATTTACAAACCAATTGGGACATACGAGTGTACACAAGAAACAGATCAACATTGAAACAAGACGTGCTTTCAGATATGAATTATCTAGAGAAGCGGAGATCGAAAAGTTCATGAGAGACGCAGATGATGATTCTCTTCTTGCTGTTTTAAATGAGACACAACACGAGTGTGATCAACTGAACAAAGGTAGATTTTTCTCCGCTGACGATGAGAAATTAAGAGATCTGGCTAACAAACGAAATGAGCCAGGGACCCTTACAGGCCATAGAAATTACAAAAGACATCAAATGTTTGTCATTTCACATTTGTTCCACAGTCATCACATCTTGGCGGGGTTTTTTTCCAAAATGCCAATGTTTCCAATAGCACCGTGAACATAAATTTCCTTCCTAGTTAAATAAATACTGCCAACATTTTTCATTGTTTGAGAAAAAGCTGTAAATTAATATTTATTAAAGACGTAAATTTCTGTCTCAAGTTTAACAGTTGGTTCCATCGTGATCGATTAAGAATGCCACACAAATAGGCTTGTATGCATTTACGTTTCACTGCGCCCCCTTCTGAGAGACCACATAAACTCGTCCATTGATATTGACACCCTGCCAACTGAGGCGGACGGCACATTTCAACAAAGGATAGAAAGGTTGTGAACCTTTACCATATTTTTCAATCTTTCATTGTAATCTTTGTTGATAATGAATTTGAGTAGTGCAATAGAATAGAAATAATGTTTTCATAAGCGTGCTTAATCGTTAATTTACGCACGGTTAGTGTGGGAAAGTTTATAAATTTTAGGGCGCGGGCTTCCCCACACTAACCGTGCGTAAATTAACGATTTAGCACGCTTATGAAAACAATATTTCTTAAGTAAACTGCCACATATGATTCTATATACGTGCTATACCGTTCGTATTCGTCTATCTCTTCTCATTTGTCTTCCAGCTCATCGCATATGGTATATCATCTGTTTTATATCTCGAAACATGGCAAGTGTGAAATAAAAGTCGTTCTTCGCGACTCGGCTGAAGTTTGGATATATATAGAACGGAAATCATTACGACAGAGATAATTCAATTCAATTCAATATCAAAGGAAATAATGTTCTAGGAAACGATGTCCCTATTCATATGTTACTCTTTCGGAACATTTGTCATCCCGAGTTGCACAATCAGGAAAACTAGACCTAGTAGATGACTCCCCCACTAAAGGAGGAGAGATCTGGCTTCAAATCATTTAGGAGGCGGACATTGACCAGAAAATGTAACACACAATCTTCACCGACTGACGAATCGGCCAACCAAATGTAAAATCACATACCGTAAATACTTGGGATGTGATTGGCATTTGGTTGATCGATTCGTCATCCGAGGAAGATTGTGCGCTACATTTTATGGTCGATGTCGGCCTCCTGAACGATTTGAAGCTGGATCTCTCCTTTTTTTATTGGGGAGAGATCTGGGTCTACAGGAAAACCTGTCCTAGCTAGGTTATTATGTCTCCCCCAACTATGTTGCGGGGAGACATCTAGTGTTTGTGCTGTCTGTCTGTCTGTCCGTCCCCTTGCCTTGTCTGCAAGATATCTTGAGAACTACTGGATGGAATTTCACCAAACTTGGATGGAAGCTTCATTGGGATAGCCCCCTCATTTGATTAGGTTTTGGTGTGTGTGTGCGTGCATTCATCCATGTCCGGTGTCCGTCCGTCCGTCCATCTACTTGTACATGTATATACAGGCCTTGTCTGCAAGATATCTTGAGAACTACTGGATGGAATTTCACCAAACTTGGATGGAAGCTTCATTGGGATAGCCCCTCATTTGATTAGGTTTTGGTGTGTGTGCGTGCATTCATCCGTGTCCGGTGTCCGTCCGTCCGTCCATCTACTTGTACATGTATATACAGGCCTTGTCTGCAAGATATCTTGAGAACTACTGGATGGAATTTCACCAAACTTGGATGGAAGCTTCATTGGGATAGCCCCCTCATTTGATCGGGTTTTGGTGTATGTGTGCATGCATTCATCCGTGTCGGGTGTCCGTCCGTTCGTTCATCTACTTGTACATGTATATACAGGCCTTGTCTGCAAGATATCTGGAGAACTACGTGACGGAAGTTCACCAAACTTGGATGGAAGCTTTATTGGGATAGCCCTCTCATCCGATTAGGTTTTGGTTTGTGTGTGCGTTCGTCCATGCTCGGTGTCCGTCCGTCTGTCCATGTATATGTATATACAGGCCCTTTCTGCAAGATATCTGAAGAACTACTGGACAGAATTTCACCAAACTTGGATGGAAGGTTCATTGGGATAGCCCCCTCATTTGATTAGGTTTGGATGTGTGTGTGCATTTATCCATGTCCATCGTCCGTCCGTCCATCTAATTGTTCATGTCTATACATACCTTGTCTGCAAGATATCTGGAGAACTACTCGACGGAATTTCACCAAACTTGGATGGAAGCTTCATTGAAATTAGGTTTGGGTGTGAGCTAGTGCTTGTGTGGGTCCGTGCAAAATGTTCTTATCTGTCTGCCCAATTTTTGTTCACTCCATATCTTGGAAACTACTGAAAGCAGATGCATGTAACTTCTATACAGTACAGCATGTATACTATAGGTGTGGCTCTTGTATGTTTTGCATCTTTCCTATAATGTGATCAGTTTCGAAATAGTTGATGCTTCACAATTACATGTATTTCACATTGGTTGGATGCTGTGGATGTCGACAATCCACTCATTGCTATATAAATCCCGACTCCTCACTGGGTTACTGCAACAATAAAAATCGCCTCTTTGTAATTAATATTTTTAGATGCGCAGCTTTGTTTAGGATACTTATTGCTACATTCATTTTATAGCACTTTCCCTTAAATTATGTGCCCACTCAAGGCAAGGTGGGGGATTGGGGGAGACGTATGGTTTTGCTTAAAAAAACAACCAGCATAGGTTTCATGCCGGAGCGGCAACTCAAGGGTCAAAGCGGAACCTCTATAGTTATATATAGGAGCCGGACATTTTTTCCTACGGGATACTTTCCTTTTACACCGGCATAAAAAAAGAAGACAGAAATTGGTCCAAGGATGATGAACTGAACATCCAGCAATCAAACAAACGTAAAAAAGGGCAGCACTTAAGAGATGTTAACTGTGGTCAGCTTGGCCAACGGTCCAACGCTAAAATTGTCCGTGATAGTGGATAGCAAAACGATACTTCACTATAAGTGGAGCCAGACTCATTCCCGCGCGAAAAAAAAATTAATTAATAATAATAATAATAAATAGTGAATAAAAAAAAACCTTGGCGAATTAACTATATTAAGAGAATAAGATTCGAGGTTGACAGAAATCATTCACGTTGTAAGATATCAGCATCTTATGATAATTGGTTTTCTACAAGTTATTCAGATATAAGCATCTTATGATAATTAGTTTTCTACAAGTTATTGATGGAATATTAAATATTGCATAGTCTTGATGTCATATATGATGCCTGCCTGTATGGGTTTATAACGTTGCATATTATAGCTATGGCGGGTCGTAATACCCCGGTAAATGTTTTGATTTGTTTGACACTCCAGTGTCCTATTTGCATCGTTAAAAATATGGAGGAATGTTTTTGACCCAATTCACAAATCTGTGTTTCCCAGTTCTCATCATTTAACATGCTGTGAGTGTACTTGATACTGGCCATCGTCTGTACCACCTTTGATGTCAGAAGTCTGGAATAAAATCTTCAACTTCGTAACAACTTGATGACGACTTTCTTGATGGAATTTCTTGAGGCAAAAGATACAGGGCTATGAACTTCTTTCAGACTGCTGTAAAGACCCAGCAGCGAACTCGCAAGCTAGTTCTGGGTACATGTAAAGTTGCCCGGTCGCCCTAACCAAACCAGGCTATCATCTTACCGGCACGAAAGCCCGGGTTAGAACTATAATATCAACATCTTGACGACCAAAAAGTTTACAACGTGTATACTTCGGCAAAGAAATTGGCCATATACAAAGATAAAATGTAAGACTGTGCGGATATGTGCTCCATTGGGATACTTACTTTTGTGCTGTTTACATTTAGTGACACTAAAGTTCACAAATACAGATATTGTCAACTCGATTAACAAGGAAATCCCAGAACTGGGGAAAGGCTAATTGGTTCTGACATTAATATATCGTTTTTCCTGAACAATTGCATGTTCGCAAGAATGATAGGTGGAAACCACCATTTTTCTGCTATTTGGCAGTGGGTGTTATGGAGGGGTGAGCGATTGAGTGAATATGATTTAACGTCATTTTCAACTACATTTTTGTCATATCACGATGTTTGAGTGGGTCCTATTCCTTCCACGCCCGGGAACCCCATGAGTAGGGTCCTATTCCTTTTTACACCCGGGAACCCCTTGGGTAGGGTCCTATTCCTTTGTACACCCCACAGGTGCTCCATTTAGTCGCCTCTTATGACAAGCTGTTTGAGGAGCCGAGATCTATTCTTACCATGCCCTGTGGTGTGCACAATGATTATGGAGGGGACAAAGCCAACAAGTATATCTGTTAATTAGAATTATGAGCATCAATATCTTTCATCAGCATTGCTGACCAATAACTAGAACACAAAGTCTGTGAATGGCAGATATAAAGGAGCTTACATATATTCTGATAATTCGTACCGGTATTGTATAAAGGTATAAAATGGGTATAATATAAGTAACAAATATGTAGTCTTTTTGTAGTCTAAGTTCACATGGAAGCGGATAGAGTACAATGACATGCTATCCTTGGACATGGTGATAATACAGGTGGCACGAATGATATTATTTTGATCGAAGCATTATTTATAACAATTTCTTACTAAGACATATACTAGTCACAAAGGGTATTTTTTTTCTGGATTTCTACTGAAATTACTAAATAAATCATGCATATTACAGAATTTTAAGTGCTATTATTGGGCTCATCATCGTTTCCCAGTACACACCAGGAACTGCTTCCATTTTAGACCCTCAATGACATCCAAATGCAGTCCTCTATCTCACCAGAAAGTGGTGAAAAATAATTTTGGCATAAGATTTGTTCAATTGAAGCACAAGATGGCACAAAATACAAACAAGAGCCAGAATTGGCTTCAATACACACCCTCATAACAGATAACAGCATTGCCTTGTTAGGGAATTCAGTGACCTTTGACCTTTTGACCTCAAAGTCAACAGATCACATCTCAAAATTAATAAATTTGCTATGACTTAAATGCATACAACATGTACATGGAATGTGGCTGCATTTCATAGCCCTAAAGTGGCATCATAACACCGAATTGACATTCTAAAGTACATGTATTTCTTGATTTTCGAGTTAAATGACCTTGACTGTTGACCTCTACTTTGGTACTCAACACAATATCTCTTCGTAATGTATCAACTCAGAAATTTGTTTTGCAAAGATGTCCTGATTTGATTTACCCAGATGTCGGTATTCACATGTGCTGGTTTCGCTGTACATGGTATTCATGTATACAGTGTAGATGGACTGATTGAAGAAAGCAATACATAGGATTTAGCTCATTTCACCCATGTATTGGCATCATCCAAATCACCCAGTGGTGAAATCGAATATGGTAATCCCTCTAATAATTCAATCAGGAGGCAAATTGTCAAACCATGAAATGTGGGGGTGATCAAATTTATTAAAACAAGAAGTTAACAAAATTGTTCAAACTCATGCATAAAATCCATTATTTCTTCATTATTTCAATGATTTTTGGGGCTGATTAAATTTATTAGAACTGCTGATTGAATTTTGTCTCTAAAATTGGGGGTGATTGAATTTTGAAAGGGGGATTGAATTATTTGAGGGATTACCATAAGCTGACTCGCTCATGCCAAATACTGTGAAACCTGTGACTACCGACACCTGGATAAACCATCGAACCTCTAAATACCTTCATTATTCATTTTCCCAATACTAATATTAAAAATATTTAAATCTTGATAAAGAACCCTGTCAAAACTGACACAATAATCTGGTCCCAATCACGGTCAGAATACACAGGTTTTATTGTAATATCATCACTACAGATGAATAAATCATCCAAGTTATGTCTATATCTTTGAAGAAGCTAGAATATATGGCTAATTATTGAATGCTTTGAAATTTCTGCTTGACCAACAGGTTGATAGAACAGTACAAGATCCTATTGGTTACATTCATTTACTCAGGTTTTTTGTAAGCTTTCTGTAAAGTTACATGTGTGTGCATACATGTACAAGACTTTTTTTTCCACAAATAAATATCAACAGTTCCTCTGAGGTCAAGGGTCAATGAACATGGGACAAAATGAATGGACATCTCACATTAAAAGGAGAACAATGGATTGACTGATCAGCAGTCGAGCATATATGCACAGATCTCTGGGTATTAAACAGTAAGGGTGAGTGAGTGAATAGGATTTAACGTCGCTTTCAACTATCTTTCAGTCATATCACGACGCTGTGTCCTATTCCTTTTCACACCCGGGAACCCCACGCTTTCTGAGGAGCTGAGGCTTATTCTTACCATGATCTGCGGTGTGCACAATGACATCCCAGGTCAATCCCCGGAAGCGGAAGCCCCACGAGGCTAGTAAACAGTAATTTCTCACTATGCTTTACTGTAGGAGAATATTCGGAATTAGCACACACTACTACAGTAAAGGTCTCTAATAATTCAAAGAGTTTTATACCACCTTTCAACTTGATTAAATAAACAACATAAAACCTGCAGGACATTTTCTTATGCCCACATCTTACAGAGCTCATTTGCCAGCAGTTTCAAACAATCAACACTAAATAAGCCAGGTTGGAATAAGCAACAACCATAACAGTTCACGGCAGAGACAAAGGGACAAGGGGTGTAAAATAGCACCACTGAGCCTTCTTTAAACCCCCTGGATCGGTGTCTCACATGCAACCAACTGAGACGGCAGGTAAATCCCATCCCACTTATACAAGCAGAATTTTTTTTTTTTGGTAGTGGTTTCTAAGGTGTGTTTTAAATGATCATATTATTGGAGATCTCACTGTAACTGGCATAGATGTTGGAAATATGCATTACATTACCATAATAATTCAAATAAAGGATCATTAGTTTTAACCCAATTAACTTTTGTCAACTTTGAGTTTGGAAATATGTTTTCACTAGTTCTGTAAGAATATTCCCCCAGGCTCATAGGGAAATGGCATTTTACAACCCAGGTATCTGTGCAAGAACATAGCCAGTTGTTCATATGCCAGTGAGCAGAGTCAATCCATTGTTCTCCCTTCAATGAGGGAATGGCCCATTCCGTAGACACGGCTGCCCATGCCATATTTTGGTAGCCTGTTCATCGGTCCAAAACCACTCAATAGCCACAGGGTTAAACTCCATATAAGTTATGATGTACATTTTGGCACATTTATCGGTCTGTTAACGATTACATGGGGATCATGTTCAGTAACTGTTCTGCTTTGTTTGGCAATATCAATCATGGCCTCGAACTATTCATGAAGACAACATATATCCATTGTGAACAAAAATAAACCTCTATAAACAGCTATTCCATACACACTCAAACTACATAAATGCGACCCAAAATTCCAGTCCACTATTGGGCAAAAACAGTCTGATTCTTTCTTTCATCATGTAAATTCTATGAAATGGCTAACGATTACAGATAGGGCTACAGTAAGTTTGAAAACAAAAATTTAAAAATATTTTGCCATTTATTCAATTCAGTGGTAGACCTGCACTACAGAAACATATGACGAAATGTAAGTGTCAGTTGATTTGTTGGAGACAAGTCATGTAGGAGCTGACTGCATAGTTTGTATACTGCAGACTATACCCCAATAATGTTAAAAGAAGGAAGTGTCATTCATTTCAAGATTTTTTATTTAGTAAAAATGTAAAATGGGTTTGAAAATTATTGAATTGAGACCTTATAACATATACAATAATGATTGAAATCAACTCAAAACAAAAACAGAGATTGAACTCTACCAGGTCTGTGGGGGACCCATTATAGCTCACCCCTTCAAATCTCTCTATCGTATCTCCGAAGCAACAAATATTTGAGAGCTGACACTCCGTGACTTTGTAGTTTATCATATTAGGGTCATCTTGAGCCTATTTGCATAACCTTCCTGAGCAGAGGATCATGGGTAAATTCAAAATGGTGACCATGTGTGGTACCAGAAAAGTGATGTTTTTGTCATTTTTCTTCAAAATTCCTGCTTATTTTTTGTGAGAAAAAGTGGGTAAAAGCTATTTTATTTCACATCAGATTATTATTTACTAATTGATCATGCAGTTTTTGTGTAAGAAAACACATAAATAAAAAAATTGAGAAGTCTGACTGACAAAATCATCACAAAATGCCCTTCTGGAAATGGCAACTGAACCCCCCAGGAATGCCATGCCTGAACAGGTCCCAAATCGCCCAGGCCAGATAGGGTTGACATGTTAAAGTTGGTCCCCATTTACATGTGTAGCGTTCATACTAAACCGTAGGAGCTTTGAGGAACACGAGATTGATCTATTCAAAACCCCTCGGCTTTCCCCAATTGATTGAGACCCATGTGTATGTAGTGTGAATTGAGCAAGAGATAGTTCTATGTGGGATGATCAAGATATACCGGTAGTTGGTTACATTCAGGCATATAAGACAGAAATAGAAAAATTATATATCTATAAAGGGGCATAATATGGGTCGAGGGGTGCCACTTTCGATAGCCGTCTGACTTAGCACTGTAAAATAAGAACCGAGACGAATAAGCTGTACCGAACATAGATCTGCAGATATAACTTATACATTCAGCTACAGATAACAAAATCGGAGATTATTACATCCAAAAGGGGCATAACTCCATAAGCTGAGGCGAGTAATCCTTTGTTGGCTTGTAGAATACAACAATATAAATAAGTTTCCAAAATAGAGTAGCTATACCGAACACAGTTCTGCAGATATAGTTGGTTACATTCAGGCATATAGGACAGTAATAGAAGTTAATATATCAGTAAAGGGGCATAACTCTGTAAGGTATGGGCCGATGGGAGCCACTTTCAATAGGCGAAATGACTTAGCACTACTGTAAAATAAGAACTGAGATGAATAAGCTGTACCGAACACGGATCTGCAGATATAACTTGTACATTCAACTACAGATAACAAAATCCGAGATTATTACACCCAAAAGGGGCATAACTCCATAAGCCGAGGCGAGTAATCCTTTGTTGGCTTGTAGAATACAGCAATATAAAGAAGTTTCCGAAATATAGTAGCTATACCGAACACAGTTCTGCAGATGTAGTTGGTTACATTCAGGCATATAAGACAGAAATAGAAATTAATATATCTGTAAAGGGGCATAACTCTGCAAAATATGGATCGAGGGGAGGCACTTTCGAAAGGCGTCTGACTTGGCACTTGAGAAATAATAAACCGAGACGAATAAGCCATACCGAACACGGATCTGCAGAGATAACTTGTACATGCAGCTACAGATAACAAAATCGGAGATTATTACATCCAGGGTTCGTACACAATGGAGGCCCCAGTTTTCAAGGTCTTTTCAAGGTAATAATTCCTGTTTTCAAGGTATACACTTTTTATGTAATAAAGGAATACAGGCAAATTTTTTGAGTTTTCTTACCTTTTTTCACTTTTACTAATGACTTGCCGAGATATTATTGTTCATACTTAACATTGTCATGCACTGACGATACGCTGCCTATTAAATTTCAAATATGACACTTATGTTAAAGATGTGTGATAGTCTGATGTTTCTGTCACATTAAAATGTTTGTGATGTCTTGTGGATAGCCTATCTATTCACACACCGTCACCCATGTGGCGTTCTCTGAGCCTTGCAGTCCGTAATTGGGCTACTGGTCCTCGTGATCCGTCTTAAATTTCCATACTGCTGATATGTGTTTTGCCACGCATGTGGGAAGTCAAGGCTGACTCGCCCATTTTGCCGACGTCAAAATCTTTCTTACACACATCAAACCCAGCTTTGCGTTTATCTGCATGCTGGCAAAGCCAGTCCTTATACTTGTCATCCTTTAGCCAATTTGTATTGAAAAGGCACACCATTTCCACAATCTCTATTTAGCAGATCATGTTCAATGTCAAAAACGAAACAATTTTCAAAAGCCGCCAAAAACCACTTCGTTCTGCTGGACCTGTCGGAAAGCCGAAAAATATTCATTCGGTATGAAAACTCAATGGAAATCTGAGGGTTCGCGATGTAGCGGGCCCACGTGGTCAGGTGACATTATACATATTCAGTGCGCAGATGCGGTGACCGAGATTCATACAGTCGGGAACCCGCCGCTCACTTACGAGAGCATACATCAAGTGAGGTTTCTGATTTCCAAGGAGAACCTGTATACCGTGGATAGTCTCCCTTTACACAGCGTGACAACCATTTGTGAAAATAATCATACGGTCATAATCGGGGCTTATTTTTGCTAACGGATGACAAAGGACGATACAACATTCATTCAACTTTACACAATTGACAACAACATGCTAAGAATTCCCGTTTTCAAGGCCTTTTCAAGGTACATGGCCCGATTTCCCATTTTTCAAGGCATTTCAAGGCCTTGAATTTTAAATTGTCATTTTCAAGGCAATTCAAGATTTTCAAGGTAGTGTGCGAACCATGTACATCCGAAAGGGGCATAACTCCATAAGCCGAGGCGAGTAATCCTTGGTTGGCTTGTAGAATACAACAATATAAATAAGTTTCCAAAATATAGTAGCTATACTGAACACAGTTCTGCAGATATAGTTGGTTACATTCAGGCATATAGCATGTAGGACAGAAATATAAATTAATACATCTGTAAAGGGGCACAACTCTGTAAAATATGGGCCGCATGCAGCCACTTTCTATAGGCATCTGACTTAGGACTAGATAAATGAGTGTTAGAAATTTGGTGATTGTGTCTCAAGCGGTTTTGCCTAAAATGCGGTAATGGACGGATGGACGTACAGAAGTACGGACAGCCGGACGGATGTACATGGCGACGATAATACCCCGAGGCCAAAATGGCTGAGGGGTAAAAACTATTTGCTAAATTATTTGTCAGAAATTAATCATACTTGATGGGACTGAAGTATACATGAACCAAATTAAAACTACGTATGACACTTTTTTTTTAATTACACAAATGGTCGCCATTGGAAAGGTTGGCCATCTTGGATAAAAGGTCAAAATTTTCTAAATCATTCTCCCCTGAACCAGAGTAGATAGAGACATGAACAAAACTGTTTTGAAATTTGAAAAGGTAATTATATAAGGGAGTGAGTGACAGCTTTTGATGTTAAACTTTCCCAGTGGAAAGGTATCAGGAATAGCAAATTAACAAAATGGCCGAATCAATAAATGGTTGTTGGTTTCAATGGTAATGGTAGTCAAAGGTAAATGGCAAAAACATGAAACACAGAAATGGACTCTGTCACTCATCTTATCATCATGGTATCTATATGTCACAGTTCCATCTAAATATATCTGCTACATGTAGTTTCCATAAATGTATGGGAGTTGTAATAGGCAATTTATCCGAGCTAGTAAAAAAAAATAGAATATCGGAACATCATAAACAAATCCTGAATACAAAGATTTTGCAAACTCTACAAATGTGCAAATTGACTCACCATGGGCACATTCCGAAATGCAAGGTGAACTTTCTGATCACAGAGGTAAATAAGTGACACTTTCAAAAATGAATGACGGAAGAGAAGTGTGGAATAACCTTAAATATGCACATGTCTAACTGTACAGTACTAGCTAACAGTTTTCACTTCCCTAAGCACACCGATAATGAAGAAAATTTTCCATAGTGCGATCTTCGGTTTCCCTCTCGAATATCATTTTTTATGCCAACATGAAGTCATCTTGCCAGAAGCATTCTTGTGTCATGCAGCTGAATTTCCAGCATGAAATTTTTCTATCTTTTTTGCTTTTTAGCTCAAGGTATTTACAACCTGTACTGTATGTACATATAGATATGTGTATAAAATCTCTCATTTCATCTAAAATCTAAATCAGAACAAAGTTTTATTCCTGAGATGCTTGTATCCATGCGTTGATCGCACTTTGCCGTTTTACTTTCTTCCGTTTGCTCGGTGAACTGATCTCATCCATCCAGGATTTGAAAATATCGTCCATCTTTTTGCGGCTCTGCGGATTTCCGTTGTTAACAGTGGCTAGGATTTTGTCAGCTTTCACGAACTGGACAAATCTCTTCATCTCCAAATAACTACTGTGTTCACTGTACGGTATACCTGCATATAATATAGAAGGTTGAATAAAATTAAGTTCTGGCTTCACAGTGACTTTTTTGAAACCAATGACGAGGAAGAGAAGAGAAACTTTTTAAATTTTTTTCTTTCACACAAACCAGATGTATTCATCTGTTCTGAAAAAAAAAGATGCATCAATTTAATATAAGTTGCATGAAACCGACAATGTTCTTTGAGTTACTTGAAGACTCAGCTTCCCAACAATACTATTTCGTTCAAATAAAACAAGACACTGACTCATTGGTCAAGAACATTATATTGGCAAAACTTTGTGAAATGTGTGAAAACGAAAAAAACAATTGTGGGCAATAAAAAGTGTTGACACAGCGCTAAAAATATGACACAGATTATTTTATTCAACCTAAACAAATTATTTTTATTACAAATTATTTAATTCAAATTAGCCAAATCCAGTTTCAAAATATGATTTTATCCGAAAAATGCTCCCTCCCAGCTTACCCTCTAATATGTTGCTAAAGGATCTTCGATTCCTGGAATAAAAGTCCCATACAGTGACCTCGTTGATAGTTGTCAGTAGGTGATTGTGATTGGTCTGTTCCAAACACACTGAATATTCACTGGATATGAATTTTGATCTGATAATATAAGATCCTATAGAGACTTATACAACAGGCTTTATAAGATTATCAAGATTGTTTTTCTGATATGAGGTACACTGTATATTATATTTACTTTCTCAAAAATACAAATATATATATACTCAAAATTCTGAGAGAGATGGCGATCTACAATCAAAGTCTGTGTCAAATAGTCTCACTCACCATAAACAGTGATGCCATTCCTGCTAACTTTTGGTTTGATATGGTGCAAGCTGAGGACTTTCTTGCTGTGTGTCCAACCTGTAGGTTCGAAGGCCAGGATACTGCTGTACTGAGGGTGGTTCCTCAAGTGTTCCTGCAAGTTCTGAAAATAAAAACAGTTACTGATGGCGAGTTTTATATTGCAAATAGTGAGAAAAGTAACTTGCCCCTTGCATACTGGAATAATTTGCCCAATACCCTATATCATATCTCCCTAATGAAAAGGACCTTAAATTACTGTAAACCACCCTCCAACCTGACACCAAAAAAAAAAAAAAAATCCTCCCCCCTCCAGCCCCATCCCATTCATTTTATGTGTCCGGATATACAATTATAACTTGGCCCCAGGGGGTGCCACCTATAGGCAGATCAGTGTGAAAAACAATCCCAAGCGAGATCTTGAGGCGAGGTACCCATACCAAATTTGAAAAGAATCCGTTCAGTTTTTCAAAAGTTATTGTCCGGAAACAAAATTCAACTTGGCCGGCAGGTGGCACCACCTATAGGCAGGTGTTGAGGCAAGGTACCCGCATACCAAATTTGAAAAGAATCCGTTCATTTTGTCAGAAGTTATGGTCCGGAAACGAAGTCGTTATGACACACGGTCCGACGGTCAGACCCCAATCATGCCAATACTATATAGTCTCCCTTTAGCCCTTCGGGCGGCGGGGGACAAAAATCTCACTGTTATAGCTCCATAGGTACACAATTCAACCTGTTCTGAATAATTCTAAAAAATTCACTGTTAATATAGCTCCATGGGCACACAATTCAGCCTGGTCTGAATGATTCCGAAAACTCCACTGTTCTAGCTCCATATATATAGGCACACAATTCAGCTTGGTCTGAATGATTCCGAAAACTCCACTGTTCTAGCTCCATATATATAGGCACACAATTCAGCTTGGTCTGAATGATTCCGAAAACTCCACTGTTCTAGCTCCATAGGCACACAATTCAGCCTGGTCTGAATGATTCCGAAAACTCCACTGTTCTGGCTCCATAGGCACACAACTCAGCCTGGTCTGAATGATTCCGAAAACTCCACTGTTCTAGCTCCATAGGCACACAATTCAGCCTGGTCTGAATGATTCCGAAAACTCCACTGTTCTAGCTCCATAGGCACACAATTCAGCCTGGTCTGAATGATTCCAAAAACTCCACTGTTCTAGCTCCATAGGCACACAATTCAGCCTGGTCTGAATGATTCCAAAAACTCCACTGTTCTAGCTCCATAGGCACACAATTCAGCCTGGTCTGAATGATTCCGAAAACTCCACTGCTCTAGCTCCATAGGCACACAATTCAGCCTGGCCTGAATGATTCCAAAAACTCCACTGTTCTAGCTCCATAGGCACACAGACATGAATATGAACTACTCCATTACACAGAGAAAGGTGAGAATGGTCTTGAATCAAGTGACTGGACTGTTTCCCATGTACATGGTATTATACCCACCTTAAGGTTAAGACTGCCCATGGGTAGGACATGTAGTTTGGACTCTGTCCACTGTAGAGTGACCAGTGATCTGAGATGGTCATCCTCAAGACAGTCCAGAACCTTTTTCTTGTCCCGTGTCACAGCGATCTTACACCCCAACGTATCTGCAATGGCTGAATTTCGGTGACAAAAATAATTATTTGTTTTTAATCAGTTAATTAACTAAATTCTGTGAGAATTCCAAATGAATGGAAAATGAAATAAGTACATGTACCTTAATTTGTCATCTACATGTAGTTGTGTGAAACTAAGACAAAGGGATAATCGCCAAAAAAATTGCATAAACGCTGCATATTCAGCTCATGAACAACAACTTAGAATAAAAAATTGCGAACATAAACAATCTGGAAGTGGTTTCCTTAAGTGGCATTTAGAAGTTGGGAAGTAGATAAACAAATTGAATAACAACTTCTAGTTTATTGAGGATGACGTTTCGATACAGGTACTAGTATCGTTCTCAAGTCAATGACTTGAGAACAGCCTGTATCGAAACGTCGTCCTCAATAAACTAGAAGTTGTTATCCATAAGCAATTTGTTTATCAATCTGGAAGTGATACATATCAACACTGTTAGGGAATTATTATAGTTTTCAGTAATGAAACATCCAAAGTATGCTGAAATTGATAATGTTATCGAATTTCATGCTTTACTGGGCAGAATAGTTTGGCCTATGAGAAGAATGTATTTTCAAGAAGAACTATCACCGTTTCTGAGATGCAATTAATATTAATTTTTATCTTTTTCCTACTTAATTAGCATTTCCATTCTTTACCGGTTCTGGTGCGAATAGGAAAATGCTGAACTCAGCATGTATGCAAGATGTACAATGTAGGACTTTATTAAGGGGAGACAATTTTACTTGTGACACCAGGGTAATATTTACCGTGTGTTGCTTATCAGTACTCAGGAAATTGTATTTTCGACTGAACTTCACTTACCCATGAGTACAATTCATCACACTTTTCTGACCAAAGGATAATAGGAAAATTCAAAATGGCAGCAATGAGATATGCTTAGAAAGTTAAGTTTCCAGTCTGTACTGTCAATTTTTTCGCATTTTTTTTAAGTCTAAAATGACACGAACTTAATTTTTTTTATGTCAAAACTAATTATTCTCTATCATATTAATTAGTTTTGAGAGAAAATGTTGAAATACAAGAAATTCGGAAAAATCGGTCCAAGAAATAGGCGAAAATGGCTTCTGAAAAGATGTCACGGTGACGTCATCATTTTCACCATCTGGATTTTTATTTACATTTTCTTATCGAGCTTGACCCAAATATATAGTATGGGAAGTTTCAGCCCTCTATCCCAAGGGGTAAGGGTCCCAAATCGCTCAGGTCTGGCAGGGTTAATAATCAGCCTCTGAATAGAAGTCAATTCATAGATGTACAATATGGAGGAAAGATGGAAGTTTGACTGCTGACAATGTACCTGTGAAGACTTTCTCCTTGCCAATGGTGTAAGATCCACAGACAATCAAGGTGTCTGGATTCCGAGTGATGGCGTCCACAGCTAACGACACAGCCAACTCTATAACATCTTTCTGTTCAGGAAATGTGTATGTGGGGTTACAGTATCTGAAATACAAAATAAAACTGATTTGCTCACATCATTTTCAAAATGATCTTCTAAGCAATCTTGTAGGACTTGAAACTTATTCAATATTTTTTGTGTATCCATAATTCCTACGGGTCAGGCTGCTTGGTTTTACGGCTGTATTTTAAGCTTTTTCAAACAAATACATAATATTTTTAATTGAAACTCTGGGAGAGAAATCTGCTGTTATATAGTGTCGGTCTTAATGTTGGTCTGATAGGGTTCTGGTTTATCAAGGTTCAAAATACTCTAAATTTAAGTATTCGAGCCATGGATCGGTTTACCACCATGTCGGTTTTCACAGGTTTCATTGTATATACATCTAGAGGAATGTTATAAGCAAGATTTGAATAAATTCAGACTGAGTTTACCCTCAGTGTTTGAAGCTGTCAGCTGGGAACAATAGTGGGTATAATGTTGAGCAAATACCACAATTGTGTCTCGAATCTCTCAAAACTTGATGCCAGGAAAGTGTCCTTCAAGCTGTACTTACCCTATAAATATATTTCCAATTCTTTAAGTGCATGAGAGAAGGGCCAATTGACTTACGTGGTATCCAAGTACAGTGCATGTATTTTATTCTCTCGCAAAGGGGTGTATTCCTCCATACTGGAATGAGCCCGGAAATCCCCTGTGTGGAGAATGTTAGTGCCGTCTTTCAGTTTGAAGAGTATGATCACAGCTCCAGGACAACTGCTCGAAATAAATAAAAAATGTTCAAAAGTAAAATCATCATGCTTATTTCAAAAATATACTTTCACATAAATTATATGAATAGGTAAATGTGGATACATAAAATGTATTTGACTGACATTGTGGCATCAAACTGGTGCCTTCAACTAAAAGGAACATACAGTAAAAATGGACATGCAATGCTGGTGTGAGAGGTGAGTGAGCACATTTATAAAGCAACTGTCTGACTGTCTGGAACCATGTCTCGAAGAAAGAGTCCACTCCAGTATTACATGTAGTCATGGGTTGCCGCATGGGGTGAACTTTGAGACAGGTGCCCAGCCAAATTAGACAGTTGTGTTATAAATGTGCTCACCGAATGCTCACACGGTCTAGATATATCCCCTTTTATTGTATGTTTCATCACTCTGTTGAAGGCACCAGTTTGATGCCACAACGTCAGTGAAATACATTTTATATATCCAGATGACTATTTTACTTGAACCTGAATGAATGGTCAATATTCATACAGTACTACCTCTAACAATTCAATCACAGGAAGTAAAATTTTCCACAATGAAATCTGGGAGTGATCAAATTTATTAGAACAGGAAGTTGACAAAATGTTCAAAATCACGAATATAATCCAGTATTTCTTTGTTATTCCAGTGAGATTAGAGGTTGATCAAATCTATTAGGACCACCCATTGAATTTTGTCCCCAAAATTGTGGGCGATTGAATTTGGATAGGGGGATTGGATTATTGGAGGGATCACAACAACAACATGATCTGTGTGACTAACATTACAGGACCTACGAAGTAGGGTAGGCATTAGAACTCCGATGCTAACTGAACTCTTGAAAATCCCCACCCCTCAGTTGAAATCCTGCCTATATTAAAATGGGCACTGCTCAAGTCAAAATCACCAGTGATTTTCATCAAAAATCACCAGAAATTTTCATCAGAAGTACGTCAGCTCAGAACTTGCTGGTAACAGTCCCCTAATGCACCTTCAAGCCAAAAATCAAGGTTCTGATGTCAATGGTTCTCCTTATTTTCAATTTGCAAATGAGAGCCTACTTCGTAGGAATAATTCTAAACTATAACCTGTTCTACATGAAGAGTAGAATGAGGTTAAAAATAAGTGCAATGCACTAAGAACCCCTCGGCCGTGTCAAAATTATACAGGGGTCTTGTCCAAGAAGAGTTACTCACATGTACAGACCAGAGTGATAAGACGATATTTTGAAAATAAGTCAGTCACCATTGTCAAACTATAGGCATGCAGCCCATGACCAGATGTATCTTTGATGTAAGTTTGGCAAGACTAGGCCTAAACAGTCTTCAGATAGTGATAACTGATCATGGATAGACCAATGTTACCCATATTCAATAGTCTTCTGACGAGATCCATGGGTGACTTACATTTCATAACCCTACTCCAACACACATCTCAAGACATGGTGGTAACAAGTATTGGCATTGGACAGATGTAGGCTAAGAGGACAATTGACGTACATGACAACACCAATATCACAAGGTCAATTACATGTATGTAATTATGGTGAAAACATCAAAATGACGCAGTTGAAAGTGAAACAGTTCAAATGATTCAGACAATACCAAAGAAGAAGGTAATATCATGAGACAAACATATCGGAAGTATATTTGTACAGGAGCATTTGTATGGAAAATTAGGCAACAAATAAATGTATTTTTTACTCACTGATTGGCTTCCATGAAGGTGACCTCCACCCCTTCTATCACAGTTGGTATATTGAGAGGTACAGGGTTGATATACTCTGGACGGACATACAGCTTGGACTTGACCAAGTTACCGGTCACCTAGATACAATCAGACATACAACCACATACAACAAACCACCAATGATCACATGTACTATATGTGAGTATTGACACTGTTTAGGATACAACTGACAAATAACTATTTTTACATGTTGTGAATAGATCAAGAGGGCCAGCTTAAAGTCAAATATATTTAATTTTGCCAATTGGGATATTTTTGCCATTTCACAGGTCGGTTTCAACACGTTTCATGGCCAGCAACTTATACTCTTAAAGGTAAATACATTTACATACACTCTAAAAGCTGAAACACATTTACATACAGCCAAAAAGCCAGAACACTTTACACACCTTAAAATCTGAAACACTTTACATACACCCTAAAACCTAAAATACATTTACATACGCTAAAAATTCCCTATTACGTTACAATTTAATTCCAAAACATGGGATTTTGCCATACCATGACTTTTTCTGTATTAACAAAATGAAACCCAGTATTTTCAAGATAACATACTCTCAAAACAACAAATTCAGATCCCTGATTTTGAGTTCGTGCCACCAAAAGGAATATGTTAGAATGCCCGGACTGGCATATAGGAATTTTGTGAACGCTGAGCATGCCGATAAGAACTGAGACAAACAGATGGTGCAAGCAAGTAAAATCAGATTGAATTGCTTCAAGTATAATGTATTACTTTAATATCATATATGTCCAATGTGTACCTACATTTACGCACATGAGCAGGATTCCATGTGTCTAAAGCTATACAAATATTTCATTAGCATGGACAGGGGTCGAAATTTACACGTGTCCCTGACAGGTATTTCTTGTAAGTGACAGGTAGAAAAATAAAGTAGCAATCTCTGGCACACAGTTAACAACTTTGCCATTGTATCCTACATTGCAGGTCATTTACAATGATAGCGTGTTCAGGTAGTCTTTTGAGAAGATGGGTAGGAATTATATTTACCCATCACCCTGGACAGGTGAATTTTTCAAAATATTTCAACCCCTGATGGATGCAGTTGTGAATAGAAATTAAGAATCAAAATTAAATATATAAAACCGGACTGCTCTTCTGCCATAGGTCATTTACAGTCTTACATGATCTAGATTTACCTTAGTACAGTAAATGGGATGTTGGAATTTCTTGGTCAATCCGCCATAGTGGTCATAGTGGAAATGGGTGAGGAAGTAAGCAGTGCATCCTGGAATACTACCATAGCGAAAGGCATCTACTGTGAAAGGGGTACCTGCAAAGAAAGATCTCAGAATTTGTAACATTTAATAAAATGAACAAGAGCCCAAGGGGCTTCAATATACGCCCGTATATCTGGAATTACATTGGTTCAAATTTCAAGGTTGTTTAATAGCCTTGATTCCAATTGATCTAGCAATCCAGAGAAAGGTCTACAATTTTTTGCTTATAAGAATGTAACATATACAATGTATCACATCTAAGTTATATTGAATGATAAACTAAAATGAGCTTAACTCTTGGTACATTGTAATTGGTTGACCTTGAAGCAAGAGCTTAGAGCTCACATATTCCACACTGAAAACGACAATAGTCAAACACAAGAAAATAGTAGTTTTCCTGCAAATGGATTCCTTTCAGACGAGAGAATTTTTCATGAAGGAAGAAGAAAGTGATGAAGTAAACCTTTGTTCTTGAGTTAATAAACAGGTGTGAAGTTCATAAAGGACTCCTCTCCCCGTTAAATTAGTAAATGTATGGTTTCTATTTCACAACAGTTTAACAAAATGAAGCGTTTCAAACATGGGAGACAGTCACAACTCCACAGGACAATACCATATAAATGCAGGGGAAAGAACTTCGAATATTCCAACAATATTTCAACACATTTAGTCAGCTACATGTAAGCTCGATTCAGTTTTGGGGGACTGCGACCTAGACCTTTGACAAATTGATCTCATATGTATGGCTCCACTTTGCCATGCGAGTAAGGTATATTCAAAGTTTGGTAACAATCCATACCTTGAAACTAGAGCTATCGCATGGACAACAAATGTTAATGAATGAATGGACAGAATGCAACATCGCATTACACGACCTCGTCTTCGACAGGCATATGAAAATGTGACTTTTAATGATTTCTTGATTTTTGGGTCACAGTGACCTTGACCGTTGACCTTGACCTCAATTTTGGTACACAACACATCGTCTTCCCTCAATCTATCAATGCACACAAAAAATCATGATTTTTAATGATTTCCTGATTTTGGGGTCACAGTGACCTTGACCTTTGACCTTGGCCTAAATTTTGGTACATGACAAACCGTCTCCCCTCAATTTCTCAATGAACACAAAAAGTCATGATTTTTAACAATTTCACGATTTTGGGGTCACAGTGACCTTGACCTTTGACCTTGACCTACATTTTGGTATGGAATACATTGTGTCCCCCTAATGTATCTACTGACACAAAAGATGTTATTTTCAATAATTTCCTAATTTTGGGGTCGGTGACCTTTGACCTTGACCTAATTTTTGGTATGCATCACTTCATTTCCGCCTATTGAATCCACTCACAAAAAATTAGAAATATTAAACGATTTCCTGATTTTTCGATCACACTGACCTTTGACCTCTGACCTTGACCTACATTTAATATGCAACACATCGTTCCCCCCCTAGGGCATCCACTCACCAAAAATTAGAACTGTAGATAGAAAACTGTCAATGATCAAGGATTTCCTGATTTTTGGCAACAGTGACCTTTGACCTCTGACCTCGACCTCAATTTTGGTACGCGACACATCGTCTCCACCTGGCGTATCCACTCACAAAAAATTGCAACTGTGTATAGAAAACGTTCACAGATATAGACCGGACACGAACACTTCAGTGATTTCCTGTTTTTTAGGCCAGTGACCTTTGACCTGTGACCTCGACCTTGATTTGGTACGCGACACATCGTCTCCCCATAGGGTATCCACTCACCAAAAATTGGAGCTGTGGATAGGAAACTGTCCCAGGTATAGATCGGACACGAGAACCGGACAGACGGACAGACGGACGGAAACCGCCATCACATAATACGACTGCCTTTTGGGCGGGCGTATAAAAATAGATGAAAAAAAAAACATTTAGTAGAATATCACTGTGAATTTGCATACAGTACGTTCTCTAGGAATAATCTAATGATTTTTTTCACCCTGAAATTATCACACAATTATTCCTAGAAGGGAAATTTGACAATCTGACGACATTACACGATGCGTGGACAAACTTTAATTATTCATTTAAATAAATTTGACCACCCTCTTCTAAAATCATTAAAATAATGGAGAAATAATGGATCTTCTGCATGATTTGTCAACTTCCTAAAATTCTAATAAATTTGATCACCTCTCAGATTTATGATCAGAAATCCTGTGATTGAATTATTATAGAATTTACCATATAGAACATGTATTTTGGAATTTATCATGTTTCGGCAATCAGAGAAAAGTTGCTTCATAGAATATCTGAATGAAAGTGACCATTGGCTCCAAATCTGCACTCTACAAACTCAGAAGTGGAACATTTTTCTTGGGGACACTGTACCTGGCATTTTCTTATAGAATGGACAAGGCCTCTTCTGGTACCTGCCACCATAGCTTGACGAACTTGCACTCTCTTGCTCCGAAACAAACCCAGATGTCACAGGCGCAGTTTTCGTTGGCAGTACATCAGCTACAGAGGAGTTATCTCCCCCTGCTGAGGTATCGTTTATATTTGACGATGAGTGGTGAATATTTTCATTACTTTTCATCGACACTTGTGTTGTATTGGTCTTAGAAGAAATGGCTGAGCATCCATTGGTTCTCTTCTGTCCTGTCTCCTGTCTCCAGTTGACAGGATTGAGTGCCTTGAAAAATGAAAAGATGGACGGCTGTTTGGCGGTACCTGTACCGGAATTCTCCAACTTGGTTGAGCTTTTTCTCGGCCGTTGCGAAGCCTGGGAACTGTGGCGTTTACGTTGTAGCCGACTTTGTTGTGATCCAGTCACAATGGGGTCGGCTTTCTTCAACTTTTGAGTTCGTTCTTCCAGTAATGGAGAGGACTTAGTCGTCTCATTGTCATGTTCACAGTCACTGGAGTCCGACTGACTAGAAATCTCAATGGTTACCTCCCTTTTACACACTGGATTATTTTTCTCCGGTGCAGGTTTCGATAAAATTCTCGTGAAATGGATCGCTTGGCCCTGTCGGCATTGCGAAGGTTCTAAATTGTCACATTGTATGCCTTCTTGAACTGAATCTGTCCGGATTTCAGAATTGCCCATTTCGCTGCTATCTGGCTGATGAGCCATTCCATTGGTGATCTGAATGTCATCTGCTACAGCTTGGACATCTTCATCTTGTGTACTAGACACGAGTTGACTCATGAATTCCATGGACCCACAAGAATCTTCATCAAAATCAATCCGTTTTTTGTTTATGTCACAAACTTTAGAACCCTCGTCATCGGATTTGTCAATATCACTTTCACTGTCGAGAGCATCCGCTAACATATCGGATAAGCTCCTGGGCTCAGCATCTTCCAAATCCCCAAAATTTGTGCCAAGGATCGGTGTATTTTTCTTATTTTCCTTATTTTCCGTGACATCATTGATTTTGTTTTTGGTAACTTCTTTTGAATAATCCAATCGCTTCTTGCAAGCTTTCACAGTTTCTGTGTCGGTTATATGACCAAGATAAGGACTTTTCTCGCTATTCGTTGAAGACGAACAAGTAATGGAATCGAGGCAATGTTCTGTGAGATTTTGATTTCTTGATACAGATGGATCAGCAGTCCGATTAGATTTGCTACCTCCACAGTTCGTCCCAGCCAAACTATCCTCACTCTTCGTTCCTCTATTTTTTGTCTGATTGACAGCTGAAAATGACTGCTTGTTACTATGGTTGCCATCCTCATCACCATGGTGACCTGAATATTCAAATTATACAAAAACACTTTATTGGTAAATTATGTATTGCAGCCCTCACAAAATTCCTCAGCAATTGACAAATGTCAATCTTAATGCTGATGCAAAATGACTTTACCGGGATTTAATTTGCCGAGGCACTCAAGAAATAATTTTCCATACAATAATGATACATGCCAGCCTTCTATCTGGAATGTTCTGTCTTGTTTGCTTACTTTTCTACACCTGGAATCATCTAGAAACAAATGCCGAGGTGAAATCAATTTACTTGATCCTGCCTCAGCAACGTTTTTGCTGAGGTTTATTCCTTCTTCATGAAGGCTGTACTGTAATGATATCTTTAAAATGCAAGTCCTGTTTTATCAACCGTCAACTAGTGCAAATTTCAATCAAAAGCTCAATTCCAATCCCGATACCTGTGAATCTAGAAAATAATTTTATTCAGCCTTAGAAATACTCAATTCTATGAATATCCGTGACCATGAATACTCAATACTCAATTCTATGAATATCTGTGACCATGAATACTCAATACTCAATTCTATGAATATCTGTGACCATGAATACTCAATACTCAATTCTATGAATATCTGTGACCATGAATACTCAATACTCAATTCTATGAATATCTGTGACCATGAATACTCAATTCTATGAATACCTACAGGTGATCATGTAACATTTTAATGAAGGTATTGTAAACAGAACAAATATGTTGTACATTGAATTTGAAATGAAATTACGTACCATCCTGACGGCCAGATCTCAATCGTGCGAGCTCCGAGTGCTTGAACTGACGATAATGGCTCTCTATTGTGATGTCACACTTCAGCCCGGCTGAACACTCTGGGAAAACACAAGTGTAGAGAAGGTCAAAGATATGATCATAGAGACACATGTTCATAATTAAGATATCAGATTTACTGGTGATGCAAGGGTATTTGTTAGAACCTTTAAATTTGAATGGACAGGTCTAGAATGTACATACATAGTCATCAGGCCTGATGATGGTCATAATAAATAATAAAAAAAAATCCCAAAATTATGAAATTTAGGTTCTCATTCAGTATGTTACAATGTGGTGATCCTGGCAGTTATAGTCTAACTGTGGTACTGTAAGTTCCTGTTGCTTCAATGCATTTTGCTGAGAAGCAACAGGAACTTGATAATGTGATGTCTAGCACTGTATTGTCTTTATTGCACCACGTAAATGTCCTGTCTTTGTCTAGTGTGCTGTCCTCGGTGTTTTATAGGATGCGTGGATGGAGGGTGTCTGGTTCCATGCTGCTTCAAAGATTTCTTCTTTGAAGTAGCAGGAACGCAACTTGGCTGGGTGGTGCTTAGTTGGTTCATCACGATATAGCTGAAATATTGTGAAAGCGATGTACTTACCCTCCCCTTAAATTCTATTCACTCACTCAACTCCCTAGTAAGTTTACATCATATTCAAGATTATGATATGAATAACAAGAGCCCAAGGGGCTGCAATATACGCCCATATATCTGGAATTACATTGGTCCAAATTTCAAGGTTGTTTAATAGCCTTGATTCCAATTGGTAGCTAGCAATCCAGAGAAAGGTCTACAATTTTGTGCTTCTGAGAATGTGACATATATCACGTCTTATATTGGATGATGAACTAAAATGGGCTTAACTCTTGGTAACTAGTTGACCTTGAAGCAAGAGCTGAGAGCTCACATATCCCACACTGAAATCGACAATAGTCAAAGACAAGAAAATACTAGTTTTCCTGCAAAAGGATTCCTTTCAGGCAAGAGAATTTTTCATGAAGGAAGAAGAAAGTGATGAAGTAAACCTTTGTTCTTAGTTAATAAACAGGAATGAACTTCATAAAGGAGCCCTCTCCCCGTTAAATTAGTAAATGTATGGTTTTCATTTCACAACAGTTTAACTAAATGTAGCGGTTTCAAACATGGGAGACAACTCCACAGGACAAATGCCATATACATGTAGGGGGGAGAACTCTGAATATTCCAACCTAACACATATAGTCAGCTAAATTTGATTCAGTTTTGGGGGACTGTGACCTTGACCTTTGACAAATTGATCTCAAAATGTATGGCTCCTCTTTGCCATGCGAGTAATGTATACTCAAAGTTTGGTACCAATCCTTACCTTGAAACTAGAGATATCGCATGGACAACAAATGGTAATGGTTGAATGGACAGAATGCAATATCGCATTACATGACCTCGTCTTCGACAGGCATATGAAAATGAGACTTTTAATGGTTTCTTGATTTTGGAGTCAAGTGACCTTGATCTTTGACCCACATTTTAGTATGTAACATGTTTTGGGGGTCACAGTGACCTTGACCTTTGACCATGACCTAAATTTTGGTACATGATACATCGTCTTTCCTCAATGTATCGACACAAAAAAATCATGATTTTTATTAATTTCATGATTTTGGGGGTCGCAGTGACCTTGACCTACATTTTGTTACGTGACACATCATGTCCCCCTCATGTATCTACTGACACAATAAAAAGTGATTTTTAAAGATTTCTTGATTCTGGGGTCACAGTGACATTGACTATTGATCTTGACCTAAATTTTGGTACATGACAAACCGTCTCCCCTTAATTTCTCATTAGACACAAAAAATCAGGATTTTTAACAATTTCACGATTTTGGGGTCACAGTGACCTTGACCTCTGACCTTGACCTACATTTTGGTATGTGACACATGGTGTCCCTCTAATGTATCTCCTGACACAAAAAAAAATGTTATTTTTGATAATTTCCAGATTTTGGAGTCACAGTGACCTTCGACCTTGATTTTGGGGTCACAGTGACCTTGACCTGGATCTAAATTTTGGTACATGACAAAACGGCTCCCCGTAATTTCTCAATGGGCTAAAAAAATCATGATTTTTAACAATTTCCCGATTTTGGGGTCACAGTGAGCTTTGACCTTCGACTTTGACCTAAGTTTTGGTATACGACCCTTCATTTCCCCCTATAGAATCCACTCACAAGAAATTTTTAATGATTTCCTGATTTATCAGTCACACTGACCTTTGACCTCTGACCTCGACCTACATTTGGTATGCAACACATCGTTTGCCCCTAGGGCATCCATTCACCAAAACTTAGAACTGTAGATAGAAAACTGTCAATGATCAATGATTCCCTGATTTTAGGCAACAGTGACTTTTGACCCCTGACCTCGACCTCAATTTCGGTATGCGACACATCGTCTCCACCTAGTTTATTCACTCACAAAAAATTGCAACTATGGATAGAAAACATTCACAGATATAGACTGGACACGAACACTTCAGTGATTTCCTGTTTTTTAGGCCAGTGACCTTTGACCTCTGACCTTGATCTTGGTACGCAACACATCGTCTCCCTGTGGGCTATCCACCCACCAAAAATTGGAACTGTAAATAAATACGAAGCTGCGCATCAGAAAACCCCTCGGCTCTGGGCGCCAGCCATTCATAATGTATTCAATTTGAACCAAGACTTCAGGAACACCAAGCAGTCAAGTGACAAATATACAGATTATGAAAAATTTTGTAATTAGAAATGGTCTCTAAGGTTTCCATCCAATCAGAGAAACCGGTATTCATTACATAAGTCTCTTGATGCATCGATGATGTATAGCAAATTTTACATCGAGCATTTGAAAGTTATCAGAGATAGAGATCATTAATGATTTCGCATAAATTAAAGATGGCCACCCATCCTTCCCACCACTCAGGAGAACTGATGTAGTTATTCATTGCAAGTCTTCTAATACATGGATGCTGTATACCAAGTTTCATATAGAACACTGAAACGGTATCAAAGCTAGTACATCATTAAAGATTTTGCATAAATAAAAGATGGCCACCAAGGTTTCCGCCCAATCACAAACACCAGAACTGTCATTTATCTTAAGTCTATTGATGCATCGATGATGTATATCAAATTTTACATCGAGTACTTGAACGGTATCAGAGATAGATATCATTAATGATTTTGCATAAATTAAAGATGGCCGCCCATCCTTCCCGCCACTCAGAGGAATTGATGTGGTTATACATTGAAGGTCTCTTGATACATCGATGCTGCATACCAAGTTTCGTATAGAACACTTGAATGGTATCAAAGATATATATCATTAAAGATTTTGCATAAATTAAAGATGGCCGCCAAGGTTTCCACCGAATCAGGGAAACTGGTTTAGTCATTCCTTTGAAATTTCTTGATGCATCGATGATCTATACTAAGTTTCACACTGAACAGTGAAATGGTACCCGAGATACACCAGATTAATGGTTTCGCATAAATTAAATATGGCCGCCAAAGTTTCCAACCAATCAGGTCCAGATTCAATAGGGTTCTAGGTCATGAGCATATAGATGTGCAGTGCAAGTTTGGTGTGCCTAGGGTAAGTCGTTCTAAAGATATCTTGGTAACGAGAAAGCTGTGATGATTTCGCATAAATTAAAGATGGCCGCCAAAGTTTCCAACCAATCAGGCCCAGATTCAATAGGGTTCTGGGGCACGAGCATATGGATGTGCAATGCAAGTTTGGTGTGCCTAGGGTAAGTCGTTCTAAAGATATCTTGGTAACGAGAAAGGTGTGACGGACAGACGGACAGACGGAGAGACGGACGGACGTACATGACGACGACAATACCCTTCGGCCAAATTTTGGCCGAGGGGTAAAAACTGTTCCAGATATAGACCGGACACGGCAGACGGACAGACGGACACACGGACGGAAACCGCCATCACATAATACGTCCGCCTTTTTGGCGGGTGTATAATAAAACGTAACAAAGTCTTTCCCCAAAATTTCATCTGTATTCTGTTTCAGGGAATTCAAAAGCAGCTGTCTAAATTATGGGAGAGAGGTCTTCTCAGCTTCTGCATCAGAGAAGGTGTCAATGATGTCGTACTTTGAGCATCCTTCACTGTCTGTGGGACGTTGCGGCAATGTAGAGAAAGGAATAGATTTGTGACAATGTGACAATGTGATATGGTTATCATTCGATAATAATGTCACAAGTTCTGGTATGCAGGTGATGCCAGTCATTCATTTTTGAGAAGTGTGATTACACCAGACTCACATTCCTAAAATCAATCTAGTCAGTGGAAACAGCACTCCTTACAACATTTTCTCTAGACTATAATGCCTTCAGGAGTGTGATTTACACTCCTAGAATCATATTAGGAGAGCGCATGATTTACAGCACTCCTGCTATTTTCAAAAAATGAAAGACTCTGAGATTCGTCGCTGTGCACTACAAATTCTCTCTACAATAGAATTACTAACTTTGAAATTGTTAAAATTAAAGTCGTAAAACAAGAAGCAGGATATAGATTCTGTAATTTAGAAGATTACCTTGAATATGACGTAAACTTGCAAAAGTACCAGTCACACTTTAAGTGGTTAAATTAATTCTTCTAATCAAAACTAGGTCTGGCTTTTGATCGGGAACATCCCCCACCCCCATGTATATACACACCACCCATGCAGGTTGTTGTGGGTTACATACCTTGTGAAGCTGTAACGGACTGGTCCATACATTCTGTGACATGGCTACGCGGGGTGTCCACAATGAGTAGACAAAAGGGCATCTGGCAGAATGGGCAGTTGCCTTCATGTTTTACCCTCTCCCGAACTGGTGTCTGTTTTTTGGCCGAATTTCTCCCAGATTTTCCTCCAGGTGATCTCCCTTTTGTGGACTGTGATTGTTTTGGTACATCAGATTTAGACTGGAAATAAAAAAAACCCTGATAATATTCACATTGAAATGACATGAATATTAACCCCACCAACCCTGTGCAATTTGTGGTATGTCCCAGCCTGTTGCCCCAAATCCCCTGCCCCCCCCCTCCTCCCCTGCCCCCCACTCCCTATTTATTTTTATCATTTTTTAGAAGCCATTTTGCACTGATTTTTTAAAACAATTTTCCACAAAAAAAAATTTCATTTATATATACATATTTTTTTTATATTTTCTCTGCAAAAGTATTTAATATCATGGAGAAAAACAAATGACAAATGGAAAATTTTGGTAGAGGGTGGGGCCATAACCCCCCAGGCCAGATAGGGTTAAAGAGATAAATTGACAAAGTAGTTCTAGTCAGCAGGGTCAAGCTCAAGTCTCATGAAGTGAATCCAATATGGTATTTCATAATTTTGATCTCTTCAGTCCAACAACATGGGTATCTGAGATGATGCTGGCATCCTGCAGGCCTAAACTACTTTTCCACCATTCAAACTTTCATTGCCGACTCAATAACTGGTATTCAGAAAAGTATAGAAAGCATTTGATTAATCAAGATCCAGATTTATTTCAGCATTAATTTCTCAACAATATTTGGCTGTTGTCATAATCGACTTGAAACAAAATTTTCTGCCATCCATTATCAATGTTGTGAAATGCTGAAATAAAGTAAATACACAGATTGTTCAAATCGATTTTAGTTTACCCAAAATTCCTAATACTTTTTTTCAGGCATTTTTGGGCAATGACATCTTAGCTTGCTAAGGGCATTTCACGTTTCACTTAACACTACCCTTAGATTTTCGCTGTGATTCGGCATGTATTTCACCCGGCGCCATCTATCTAGAGGGAGATAATCCAGTTCGAAAGTTGTTCCCAAAGCATGAGGTCAAATGTCGGCCCCATTTAAACGAGCCAATGAAATTATCTGTATTCAAATATTTGTCAGACATGCAGACGTGCAGTTTCACGAGGCACAAGACTGGGGGAGTCTACGTGAGACCAAAACGAAGTTGTGCGAATTAGCTATTTTATTTCTCACTCTAGTGGAGCATGCTTCTTTGTTTATCTTAAGAAAAATCATATTGCAAACGGCCTAACATATTTGAAAACAAAATAAAATCGGCGGCAGACCACGAAAATGATATGCTTTTTATTTTGTGATGGGGGCACTTCGAGGCCCACCATGGGATCATTTCAATCGATCGCTTTCTGGAGGTGTGTCTTCGTTGTATGAATGTGATTGCACCGATGTCGGATGTAACGGGACAAGTCGGATGTGACCATTTGGGAAACGCCCTATTACACTCAGATAGCACCCGTTACCGCATGGCTACGAGCAGAAGTTTCTATGTATGATCGTGCCATGCGTTGGATTTAGATACCTGTGCCACCAGACCCGGTCAACCTAAGTGATATTTAAAAATTATTATTTATCAATACTGGGTCTGCATGTCTCATGGGAGCTGATCAGTGGAGGAATTGTCTCGTGGAGGTTTTGTAAGTAGCAGAAAACATCCTCAAATGGAGTTGAGGTTTCTGCTTAATGTATTTGTTGTCTCCCAGGTCGGTCCATCATAAGAACATCATGGTAGCGATTGAGGTAGTATCTGCGTGCTTTATATGTCTTAAGTTGAGCTCGTCTTAGAAATTAGCTTAAAATTGAGGTGACGTAAACTGGATCCTGGGTGACCCAACAACATGGTACCTTGCCCTTCCCTGGTTTTGTACGGGAAGACTGTGATGATTTTCCTATCGATTGTTGCGTTGCCTGAGAAGCACCCCGTTTTTTTCCTTCTCTTGAGGGATTTATAACCCCAAATAGCATCTTCATCATCTGTTTCCATGAGGAAATTGCAACTTCGCGCCTTTACGTGAAACTGTCATTCACTGATTTTCACCTCTATGAGAAAAGATCACTGATCCAAGGGCGATAATCAGACCAAGCGGTACAATCCGTCAGCATTTGCGTACACTTCGCCATCCATATAGATGACCGAAATGGTTACAGGTTGATCCGTCAGTTGTTCGTTAGACAATGAAATCAAGTTGAAATTCAGCATACATTTCCATTTTTTTTATGATTTAATGTTTTTACTTATTCACATTATTTGGAATGTTGTCACTATCATATGGCTGCTATATTGTTACCATGTGGTGATGTGAGTATCTAAATACGGGTGTAGGAGGCTTACCAGTCAACTCATTTTGCTACAATACAGTTCCAATGTTGAAATCATGTGAATATTGTACTATCAAACTCCGTAACCCCGTGGTCTTGTGGGTTTGCAGGGGTGCTGTAAATTGATGGCCATATTATTATCCAAACAGAAAAGTTAATGATTTAATAGATGACTTCCCAAATGACACAGAAACCTGAAACCCCATGGCACGTTGGGAGTGGATGAAATACAAAATTATGAATATAAATAAAGAAAATATTTATGAGGCTGTCAAAGAAATGAAATCCGGAAATTCTTCGGGCTGTGACGGCTCAACAACTGATTTTTTGGCCTGCTATCAAAGAGCTATATATCGATTCCACGTTATATATCTTTCGATCGAAATGAACTAGTGGTTGTAAAACATCGATTCATTAGCATTTTCGAAGCTGAGGCATGAAGTCACATCCGGGTCAAAGGTCACATCCGGAACAAAGGTCACTTCCGAGTCACGTCCGGTCACGAGACTTCCGGTGACAATCTGCTCATGCGCACAGTCGGGCAGTAGTGGAAAAAAGGCATTTCAGTGGACGTTTTGGGGTCGAAGTGGATTCGTGGGCCGAATGGGTCGTGTGACCCATTCTTCAGGGCCTCGGTGGGTGGTAGCCTCATATCCTCTTCAAAGTGACGCTTGGTCTTCATGATGGACCTGTGCATGGGGTCGCCTTTCACTTCAAGCGGTAGCAGGCTATACTGTTCGTAGATCGCCATGGATGTTTCCCTGATGCAGGGTCGCATTTGGATGTAGGGCCTACGCCTGTTGTAAGTTATCCTTTCCGGCGTCTTCGATCGCCGAAGCATGAGTATTAATAGCTGCTGTCACAATACGATCCTAAAAGGTAGGTTCTTCCTCGCTCAGGGTTCCCTGGGATTTAGGCTGACTATCTGGGGTCAAGCTCGCCATATCAGTAGTCTCTGTTTCGGTATCAATCAAAGGACTCGCAGAATCTAGTATATCCTCAGCATCTGCACCAGCTTCTTGTGCCTCGGTGTCTTAAATCCCATGAATATTCTTCTGGTGTCGCATCATATCCTAATGTCTGTTGAATGTGCGTGGGCACACAGAGCAAGTATAAACCATGTTGACGGTTGAACGTCGACTGTGTACGTTTTTGGGATAAGCTCTGATGGGGCTAGATATTCCGTGGAATTGACACTAATTCATCGAAATGCAGCGACGCCCGTCAACGCCCGTCGTTACGCTTTAACGCCCTTCTCAACGCTTTAACGCCCTATCTTAACAGCTTAACGGTCTATCTTTACGCCTTGCCGCACGTCTCAATACATTGTCAACCGTCCAACCACACGTACATGTTTTGACCATTGGCCCCTGACTCTTGATGAAAGTGACGTCATCACGCGAATGAGCACGCGTCCGATGGTACACCCATACCACCGGTGTACCCTATGCCCGACGGGCTACAGGGCACATCATTTGACGAGTGCTTCAAACTGATACCTCACACGATCCATTCGGACCAGGGATAGTCCACCTCGACCCCAAAACATCAACTGAAATGCCCTTTTTCTACTACTGCCCGACTGCGCATGCGCAGATTGTCACCGGAAGTCCCGTGACCCGAAAGTGACCTTGATCTTTGACCCGGATGTGACCATTGGGCAGATGTGACGTCACCGCCGCAATCTCACGCTTCAGCCGCAAAAAAACTGCTAATTAATCGGTGTTTATATACTACATGAACTGAATACTTATCAAAGATGCGGGCTGATACCTTTACTAGAACACACCGATAAAAGTCATCAATATTTGAATAACTGGAGACTCATTACGATACCGACTACAAAAGTTTAGCTAAATGTTTGGCAACTCGAATTTGGCATGTTCTTCCAATCCTCGGCCATCAGATACATACAGGTTTTATTGGAGGAATATATATTGGGGAGAACATTCGCTTCCTCTTAGACGTCACGCATATACCGGTACTTCTGTAGGGTATTCATTCTTGAAGAAAACATTAGAATGTTTCAGTTTTGGGCCAACAGTTTCAAAGTGGATAAGTGTTTTGTACGGTACAAGAGTACAGTTAGCCGGATAATCAACAGCTATATATCAACACATTGATTTAAAAATTCTCGGATGTCCCCCTCTCTCCCTATATGTTTTCATCTTGTGCTCTGAAATATCAATGCAGCAGATCGACAGTCAAATGTCATATCGGGTCAACGACAAGGAAATAATGATGATATTGCTGATGATATTATACTCGCGTTAAGAAACATTAGATCTGTGGAAACAGCTATCCTTCTGTACGAAAAACAGAAACAGCTCAGTGGATTGAGAACTTATCTTGACAAGTCCTGTCTCATGCCAACAAACACATCTTTGACAAACGCACCGTTTGGTTTGAAAACAGTGTCTGAGTGACAGCTTACAAGTAACAGCTTACAAAAGGAAAATCTTGATCCCAACACTGAAAACATATCTAAGATTAAGAAAATGGTCAGGTAGAAATTTGTTGGGGAAAAATTTATTATCGAAAGCCGAGGGAATATCCCAAAGTAATATAGAGAGCTTCCGGTAAATTATCGTGCCTGTGTAGTGCTCGCTTCTGGTCACCTGACTTTCGGGTTACCGCGCCTGCGCAGTGCGCATTTGCATGTCTGTCACTTCAGTTGGAGTGTATCCATGGCAACTTTTAGAGGCCACTTTGATCTGGAGCACATGACTTGCCGATGAATGCAAAAATAGGCTTCGAGAAACAATCCGGAAAATGGTCTTTACAGGATCTATATCCATTTGAGGAGGTGATGGGCCGTAAACAAAGCGGTGGGTATGTGATGTTTATACCGTGAAACTTGGACCCTGGATCTGAGAAGGATCTTTAACTCCGGACAGGTCACTACAGGTCATGTGACTAACTGCCCGGTGGATGCAAACCTAGGATTCCAGGAAAACCGAAATCCGGAAAACGTACTTTATAGTATCTATATCCATTTGAGGGGGTGGTGGGCCGAAAACAGTATGGTGAAAGTGGCAGTTTGACCTTGGACCTTGTAACTGGGTGTATTCTGGAAAAACGGGTTAAGTGAGTCTAGATGGGCATATTCGGCCCACATGGCTCGCGGTGTAGACTATGATTGGGGTGGTTTTGATCGGAATCGATCTGCGTAGACGAAGCGTAGTAGAGAAAGATGGCATTTTGGATTTAATGTATCGATCTGGACAACAACCGCCATCAACGAGGCATGATGGCCAACGGTTGGTCGAACATGTGGATGTTGGCAACTGCAGTTGCCTTGTATCTTTATGGCGTAGGATGTAACCGAAGGCGAGATTTATGTCAAATACATTGGCTTGATCTTCAAAGATCGGTTCCACGTAGCTCTCAAGACGAGCGAGGTCGACCAGGTTAAAACTTTAGATATCAAGCAGAGATCAAGGGCGCTGATACCTCACACTCACACGACAAGCCTCGGAC
>JAVTVY010017169.1:0-69234 GCA_036873755.1 Hanleya hanleyi | reverse complement strand
CTGTTCTCGTGCTAATCAAGTATAAGTATAAGCTGTTCGATTATTAGGTCACAACCCTGTTTTGATTGCCATTCAAAAATCAGTTGTATTGTTCCGTTTAACATGTCTGTATTTGTCATGTATATGTTTATTGTCTTGTTGTCGATCACCTAGCGACTTGTTACGTCCCAACATGGATTTTGCGGCATAAAAGTCAGTGATCGAGAGTTGAGGGGCAGAAAAACCCAGAGGTTCGGAACTCGAACCCTGAAGGACAGCTTTTGGAATTACCAAAACTGGGCTGCTCGTGTAAAATCGTTTGTACTGTGTAATGTTTATTGAATAGAAAAAGCGTCGACCAAAAACCATATACAGCGTTCGTCTTCATTCAACTCCATCCGAAATTTCAACTCATAACAGGGGCCTGCATTGCATCAAAGTATAGAAGTAGGATTTTATTGTCATGTTTGAGGACAATTATATTTCATAGTCGAAAAATATCTGCGATTCGGGAGTACATTTTCTAAATACAAGTGTCAGATCCGTCATTCAGTAGCCGGCCGTCATCTATGAAGTATTTCTGTGTCCATAATCGAAATACTCAATTCATAAGACAGAATTAGCCTCAAACTCCAACCAGGGATAAAATATACATACATGTATATGTAAATACAGGAGGGCAACACCGAAAATATTAGCAAAAAGCAATATGTAGATCAATATTTCGAGATATATTTATTCGTGTCATCGTCAGGAATGGTAGTTTACAACATGTTCCATGTCTGTCTGTATAAGTTTTACAGAAACAATTCAAAGACATTCAACCAGTCAGACATACTATACAGTGAGTGATGTTTTAACCAATCAAATCAACTAAAAATGAAATTAACCAGAAAGGTGCTCACATGAACTATAGTTAATCACGGGAATTGGAAGGGCATTCATCGCAAAAGTGTGCGTTTTTCGAGACGACAGTTCAATTGTGGGTTTTCTCGCCTGACAGCTAGGGCTTCTTAGAAAAGAAAAGAAGGGTGTTCCATTTGTTGGCTTTGTCAATAATCTTACAGTTCAACAATACAATTTTTTCTAATTATTTACATTGTTCAACTGGCATTGAATTGAATTGAATTGAATTGTTTATTCACCATATGTTCAAATAAAACATAATAAAGCATATAATCGGACTGAATTGAATGGCGGGAATAAAACCCTGGTGGGTTCGTTCTGTCCTATGAGTGTTAATATAAATAGAGTTAGCGAGAGTTGAGTATGAATTTATTACATGAGTGATAGCATGGTGAATAAAAATAGCGAAGATGCATTGAACATGTAGCGATTACGGCATTGTTCAAACATGTCTTTACATTGCTGTTGGAACAGCTCACATTTACGTACGTGGGATAAAATTGCGCAAATGCGGTTAAAAGGAAATCCACAATTAAACTGTTGTCTCAAAGCATCTAATGAACTAACACTTTTCCGATGAATACCCTCCCAATTCCTGTCATTGACCTTAGTTCATATGAGCACCTTTCTGGTTAATTTCATTTTTATTTGATTTCATTGGTTGAAACATTACTCACTGTATAGTATGTCTTAGCGGTTGATTGTCTTCGATTTATTTCTGTAAAACGTATATACATATGGAACCTGTTGTAAACTATACCATTGATTCCTGATGATGACATGAATGAATATATGTCGAAATATTGATCTACAAAATGTTTTTCTCTATCATTTTCGGAGTCACCCTCCTCCTGTGTTATGCCAAGTTAATCAGTGGATTCCAGGACTGTATATGTAAACACAAACTAGTCAATCGCAGCCATCAACTCTTAACAGACTCCTCTATATGCAATACACAGAAATGCAGGGACTGTAGTGGCACTCTAAAATATAAACAACCACAAATGATTCCAATTCTCTTTGAGACACGAACAAGTTGTAGTGGGCCACGTCGGCTAGTTTCTCTGGGTATTCTTGCATTTACCAGGTTACCCCACGTTGAGACGTTTACTCCATCCGACGTCCACGATGCTCATCCATTAACATCAGATGAGTTGTTTGAGCTGATCTGTCATCGCAGCTCCCGAGCTAACGAATCTAATTCCGCTTAAGCCGGTGCTAGGGACTGTTTGGATACTTCATAGTTTCCACATGAACATCTGCAATAAAAGCGCTGCTGAGATACTAAGGCTACGTCCGAGAATCCACCGTATTCTCGGGTCTGAATGTTAGGATCTGAATGTTAGGTGTCGGAATACTTTCCTGTAGAGTCATATGGTGCTTTTTATTCACCAGACAAAGTCGTCAATTTTCCCATCTCTTGCATATCGCTCCAATCTATACTATGTATATTACAAACGCATATTAAGTTACATGCAATACCTCCGACATTCAATACTCAACCGTCCTCCACAAAAGTCAATAATGGAAAGATCTCATTCGTACGACAGTCAGCTCCAATTACGACCATGCATAAAAAATGAATATTTTACAAACACAATACAATTTCCTTTAGTCAGCGAATCGTAACAGCAAGCCATCATGATTTTTTTTACCTAATATTCTTATCACTGATAAGTATGTTTTATCCAAATAAATGTTCAAGTCGTTTACCAGAGTATAGTATATGTATCTCAGTCACGTATTGATTGCAATCAAATGTGGAAACTAAATGCTCTTTGATCTAAAAATCTTGATCGGGGATTTGAGCTTAAAATGCATATATGTCAGATTAGCCGTGATCTGGAATAATTTTTCATCACAGAACCGTACGTCTTTGAGTGAGAGAGATAAGGATCAACTATCTCTAAGACAACAAAAGTTGGTTAAATTAATATTTAAATCAAGTGCTCACCAGTCTCATCCATGTGTTACTCATTAAAATCATCCTCGGCTCGTCCTGAAACAGAACAACAACAACGAGAACATAAATCCAGTCAATCAATTGTCTGTAATAGTTCAGCAGCCAAAGAAATGAACCTTGCGATAGAGGTCCCACAATATGTTTTCTTTGACTATGCGTCTACGGACCATGCTGATAACGAAACAGAAGGATGCCAACCTGGCACCATTGAGCATTTTTCCATGGCAACCACAGTACAAAATAACTGAAATGAGAATCATTTTATCGATATCTGAATAATTTGAGGAGGTAAAACTTACGACCCGTTATCTCTGAGTCAAACTCTACACGGCAATGTAAAATATATTCAAGATGGTCGCTCTGGTGACGCCATCTTGACGTCATTTTCCAGAAAAATATTTTTTTTTGCCGAAATTCTTCACTGATTTTCATTCATACCGTTTTCTCACCATTCATTGTGGAATAGATAAATTACAAAATGATTAAGCGATATGGAATAAAATACCCTTTGGCATGTTTAATGGTATTATTTTGTTCTATACAGAAAAATATGTCACATTTCTTTCTAGTGTATAAGCTCCATGTAGATCGAATTACGTTAGTAGTAGGGAAAGGCCCGATCCACTTACGTTTTCCAGGGAGGTAACTCTTGGTTCCCCTTTTTATCCGCCAGGGGGCGCTGTGGCGTATGAAGTCACTTCCGGTCTGGTTGAATGGAGCGTGACCTATGACGTCACTTCCGGTGTGGGTGAATGGGGCGTGGAGAATGATAGGACATGTACAGATCTGTCTGTGTCGTTCATCTCCGACTCTTTTCGGTGAGAGGAATATGTGCTGGGGTTTTTCCCCACAATGTCGTTCACTTCCGTATTTCTTCGGTCAGGTCCGTGGGAGCTTGTACTGGGTTTTTCCCACCATGTCGTTCACCTCCGTGTCTTTTCGGTAAGGTCCGTGAAGATGTGCCGGAGGTGACCGAAAAGACCCGGATTCATGTGATCAAGGCATGTACTGACCTATATAGGCTATAGTTCCGGCAACCTTTGACCTCGAATTCTTCCGCGGTGATGCGGTCTGGTGGTGATGCGGTCTGCCTCCGCGGACAGAAAGTAGTCCCATGGGTTGACTTTCAATGTTAATGTATACGGGGAATACCTAAATAGACGTTTTGTGACCTAGGTGGGTCCCTAGTGAACCGATTGGGTCGAGTGAGGTATCAAAGTGAAGGGGCATCTGATGGGCTGGGTTTGGGATTGAAATATCGGCATTCTGCGCATGCGCGGTGGCCAAGGGTATGAAAATAGACGTTTTGGAGCTAGGGGAGCCACTAATGGTCCAGTGGGGTCATATGAGGTATCAATGTGAAGCATTCATGAAGGGGCATCTGACTGGACTAGCGGCTCGGGCGTTGTCACAATTCTGCGCATGCGCAGACAGGGAATTGTGGGAAAAGCGTATGGAAATAGACGTTTTGGGATCTAGGGGAGCCCCTAATGGGCCGATGGAGTTGTATGAGGTATCAATGTGAAGCCTATGTGAAGGGGCATCCAGTCATGTGTGGGTGCACGTAAAATTTTTCCTGAAAAAAAAACAGAACACGGACTTTATCGAAAAATCCTGGAAAATGCCTATATGGGGTATGGGGGTATAGGACCATCCTGGGAAACCCACTTCTCGACATTTGCGGTATAGGTTGTGGGGTCTCGTTTTCTTAGTCTCGTCAAGACAAACATGATAGGAAGTGTCGCGGAGCGAATCGTTGAAATTTTTGGAAAAAGTTCAGGGAGACCCATATAGTCCCATAGTAGGGGTATAGGACCAATGTTTGCCCCACTGGGAAACCTACTTCTAGACATTTGCGGTATGGTTGTTTGGATTTGTTTTCTTAGTCTCGTCAAGACAAACATGATAGGAAGTGTCCCGGCACGAAACGGTGAAATTTTTTTAACAAGTTCGAGGTCTGTCTATAGCCCCATATAGACCCATATACGGGTTATGGGGGTATAGGTCCAATGTTTGTCCCATTGGGAAACCTACTTCTATGCATTTGCGGTATGGTTGTTTGGATTTGTTTTCTTAGTCTCGTCAAGACAAACATGATAGGAAGTGTCCCGGCACGAAACGGTGAAATTTTTGAAAAAAGTCACCGAGACCTGGGTAGGCCCATAGGCCTATACTGCATGGCTATGGGTGTATAGGTCCATACGGTGCGGACGTTTTGGGATCTAGGTGGGCCACTAATGGTCCGATGGGGTCGATTGAGGTATCCATGTGAAGCTCTCATGCAGGAGCACTTGACTACACTAACGGTTCGTACGTTTTCAATATTCTGCGCATGCGCAGCCTGGCCGTAGTATAGAAAGCAGGCATTTTGGGGGTGTGTGTGGGTGTGTTTGGGTTAGAGATGGGCTATTCACGGTTCGAATGGGTCGTGTGAGGTATCAATGTGAAGCCTATGTGAGGGGGCATCTGATGGCGTGGATGTGAGGTAGAAATAGGGTAATTCTGCGCATGCGCAGCCTGGCCGTAGTATAGAAAGCAGGCATTTTTGGGGGTGTGTGTGAGTGTGTTTGGGTTAGAGATGGGCTATTCACGGTTCGAATGGGTCGTGTGAGGTATCCATGTGAAGCCTATGTCATGGAGCATCTGATGGCGTGGATGTGGGGTAGAAATAGGGTCATTCTGCGCATGCGCGGTAGCCAAAGGGTATGGACATAGACGTTTTTGTGGTCTATGTGGGCCCCTAATAAGCCTATTGTGTCGAGTGAGGTATCCATGTGAATCATAGGTGGGGGAGCATCCACCTGGACTAAAATTCACGTGGTTTGGTGGGTCTGCGCAAGTGTGTGACGTCACTTCCGGTTTTTCAGAATGCTCAAACACTACCTCCAACTTTCCCGGCCCGGCCCGGCCCGCCCCGACCGCAGCGCGCGCGCACGCGGAGATGATCTGATGCCGCAGCGCGCGCGCGCGCGTCATCACCGGCAGTGCGCAGATGCATGTCGAGATAATAAAAGAGAGATCGATAAAAGAACCAATGGACGGGTACTAGGTACACGTCTACGCCTACATCCGGGTACTGAGATGCTTTCGCCTACGTCCGCGCCTACATCCGGGTTCTTGTACACCCGGGTAATGTTTTCTGGACATGGATGGGTTACCTTTGGCTCCATTCTAGGCCACTGATTGGCTAATACGGTGTTCAAAGCCAGTTTCATGCATTATGCTCATATAACTTATAGAAATAAACTTAATCTATACGTGTTGGACGAGTCTTCACTCGACGTCTTCCTTTACACGCACCTCAATGAAATGCCCGCTCCAAACCTAGACCAAAACACGTACTTGGTCTGTGGGCTGATTTCGTTGGCTCTCTATTTTACTATAGTGCTCTTGCATTCTAACATTGATGGGTTACATTTTGGCCCCATCCTACACCACTGATTTCAGTTTGACTGAATCTCCACATTGGGCATTTATGCATTATGAATAAAACACACAAGACAGGGTTTTTTTGGTGAGATCTCATTTTGTTTTTTATTCAGTAACAACAACAACGTGACAACAACCACGTGAAAACTGAAGCCCAGAACAGGGGGCTTGTACATTGAAAGAACTGAAATCCAGAACAGGGGGCTTGTACATTGAAAGAACTGAAGCCCAGAACAGGGGGTTTGTACATTGAAAGAACTTAAGCCCAGAACAGCGGGCGTGTGTACATTGAAAGAATTCAAGCCCAGAACGGGGCTTGTACATTGAAATGATGGGCGGCCCAGTCATATACGAGTACATCGCGGTCCTCGGCCTTGGGGTACTCGTCAAACATCTGTACGATGGTAGATAAGGGTCTTCCCCGGCATCGATGGTACAGGTAAAACAAGCAATATTGTCCGCACACGCTACTGGTCAGGCTTTGCAACGTTTGACTGTTCCAACATCACGTCTCTGTGCCTTGATCCATGAAGTCTGTTAAATCGGGATGGAGGGGTGGCAGGCCGTACGGGTCAAAGTATTCCCCCTGCTGTTCTGTCAAGTACACGGCCACCCAATGTTCACCGAGCCGATCCATCGGGTCCGTGTTGAGAACGTAAGCAGCAGGATACATACGGTCTAATGGGAACACATCTCGGGCGAACACCCCTTGAAAGACCATGCGTGTCTCTGGGTCATTCTCCAGCACGGTGGTTATCTGGTCTGTATCCATGTTAGGTGGAGAAGTCACACAGGACGTTGCGCGCCTTGTCCACTTGAATGATGTTATCAAACTCGGCGTAGCAGATCACATTGACGGTGGTCGCTAGGGCTCGTGCAAAGTGGATTTCCAACCGTAAATTGCCTTGCTTGGCCAGGGCCAGCTGATGGTCGTTCTCTAAGGTGGGGGTCAGATCGAAACAGAACAACGTGTATCCGTTCGCGTAGTCCTCCCGACTGATGAAATTCCCTTCGTCCTGGTTGATTTGACCGATGGCTGTAAACAGGCTCTGATAGGCTCGAATGAAATTCCTGCGCCCAAAGTCCGGTGTTAAGGCCGTGGCTGGGACCTGTTGTCCATCCACATGCAGGGCCACAAAATTGATGTCGAAATGTTTAAAGTCAAACGGATTCTCTGGGTAGGCTCCGCTGAAACTGGTATTTTCCACACAGGCCAGGATCAATCGCTTGGGTAGTTCCCCCAGGAACAGGTTTTCTTTGTTGGCGCCCATATTTCCAGCAGGCACAGAGAACACTTTGGTTTGTACACGTCGGATAGGGTACTGGGCTGGTTTTGTTTCCAAGGCTTTCATGTGTCCCAATTGAACGGCTGGATTCGGTTTCACTTTTCGAACATACAGGACTGCCTCTTGGATGACAATCTTATAGACAGCTGCATGCCCCTCTACGTCAGTGGCCATCAAGGCGAAGGTCGGAGGCGCCCGTATCCGTCGGATTTTGATGGGGATCTTGTTCAAGAGGTACCGGTCTTGCATGAACATGTCTGCGTGCAGTCGACCCATGAGATCCACCGAGGCACTGTTCGCAGTGAAAGCCTTCCGTTTGTTATATCCCACATTGTCCACCGTGTCCATGTGCTCGGGTGTGTCCTGGTAGAATAAAGCGGCCGTCAGCTGAGATTTGTTAGCCTCTCGGCCATACGACAACAGTGTCTCGATGTAGGCTCGATAGGGGTACGTGTTGGCCGAGTCACTGATGAGTTTGTCGCTGAGAAAAATATCCACTTGTTGAAACATCGAGTGCAGCCAGAGATTCGTCGGGCCCACCGTTGCAGCTTGGATGATTCTGGTGCCAGCCCCATTGACCACCTTGGCTTTCACATACAAGTATGTATGGGCTAAATCCACATAGGCCGTATCCGCATTACTGATGGTGAACTCGATGGGCCCTGTTTCGTTGATGCTGGAGAGCGGGAGATGCTCCACCCATAATCCTTGTTCGGCACTGGTCTGTGTGGGCGGCACGGTCCACAAATCAAATTCACTGTTGGTGGAGGGACAGGACTCGGCGTGGATCAAGGACATGTCCTGGGTCTTCGATGTGCGTCGTCGCTGGGTCGGTCGTCGACTGGTGCGTGGTCTCGGTGGGGCAGCTCTTTTATTCTCTACGGTGCGTTGTGCTTTGGCCACCAAGACGCCTCCCGCTTCTTTGGGCCGCCGTTTCAAGGATTCTTTGGGTGCCGTACCCCCCAAGACAGCACCGGCCACTTGCTGTCCACTGCGTACCGCTTGTTTGCCGATTGCTTTCACCCCACGCGTCACCAAGGGCAGGAACGTTTTAACGATGCCAGTCCAGTATGTTCCCCAGTCCATGTCCTCGTTGCACGCGTGCACCGCTAAAGACCGGAAAGCCACCCCCGGCCTGTTGGGCATAATAGTCCATATAGCTGCGTGCATCGCACTCGTAAGGTACTTTCATTATGCAAAGTGGGGAGCACGTGCTTGTCGAAAATGAAGTGTCAGCACCACTTTTCCGCGTTCGAATGCCACCGGTCGTCCCGTGTCATCTCTTATATCCACCGTGATCGTGTTGATGTCGGTTTGTCGTACGGGCAGGTAGAGCATGTGGGTGAAACTGTGCGTGACTTGATCTCCATACGTCTTTTTAATGGGGACCACCCGTAACAGAGGTGTGTTGATATCGCCCACGATGTGGTTGTCCACCACGTCCGAGTAGACGTAGAGTCCGTACATACCCGACTTCATATCCATCGGGATCTCGCCTTGGTGGGCGGTGGGACCAGCGAACGTCTGTAGATCGAAACCCAGCATTTGCTGTAGGATAGGACTCAGTACGACACTCGCGTTGGCGGTGACGATTAGCTGTGCCTTGTCGTTGTTTGCGTTGTAATCGAAGTACACGTGATTCTTGAAGGGAAAGGATTTGATGGGTTTTGAAGTATTCGTCACCTCCCGTAGAGCCTTATAATGCAACAGTCTTGACAGCCCACCCATGAACTCCTTGGGGGTATCGTATTGGCCTTCGTGGAGGGTGAGTCGGGTGTCTTTTCCTTCGTAGGTCACGTCGTACCACACTTCATTGGCTCGCACGTTGTACCACGAGTAAGGGTATTGGATATCCACGAGGCCACATTCCCATCGTCCAGGTAAATGCAACGGTTGCGGTAACTGGGTCACGTACTTGGCCACGGTGTTGTCAGGAAACACATCCAGCGAACTGTTACTGAGTAGGGTGAGGTAAAACATGGCGACTGAGCTGTCCTGCTGCTGCTGTTGGTTTTAATAGGTGTTCCAGGCCTTGGGCGGTTGTGTCCGGCGTCGTGTTCGTCGCGTTGACTTGCTACGTGTCACGGCTCTGGAGATGTGGGGTGTCCTGATCAAGGGTGTTTTTTTAAAGGTCTGAAAAGAAGGTGCCCGTTGTGGTGGTGGAGTTTTGGGGGGTGACTCCGGTTCCCATTCGGATTCCCAAGGTTGTGGAGTCTGTCGTGGTGCACGACTCGGTGAGTCACGCTGCATAAAGGCCCAGCGGTGGGGGTTCCCCACCAATTCCTTTGGTACATGCATGTCTTTCAAGCCTTGAGCAAAGACCTCCCATCTTCGAGGATCCGTGTGCGACCTGCCTTTACGCATCAGGTCATTCACTAAATCCGTCTTGTGGGTCCCGGGACCACCTGATTCTGTACCAGGAGTTCGCCTTTATCATTCCAAGTCATGTTAGAATTCTGTTTTATCCGTTGTAATATCAGGCCAGCATGTTTCTTGAACGATGCAGGTACACTCTTCAGGACTTCGTCTTCCACCCACTGTGGGGCTGTGGGTGGTACCCCTGGTAATGGCGGCTGTTGGAGCGGTGCTGAGGTCGGCGGTGTGTCACGTGGTGGTGGTGGTGGTGGTGGGGTAGAGAGGGTTTTGTATTGGTCCATGAACGTCATGTACCGTTGAAGCGTCTCATTGTACCGTTGTACTTTCTCACTGTCGCTTAACCCCGGTCTCTGTAAGATCTGTTGCATCTCTCCATCGAGGGTGTTTATGGTCTTCACCGTAGGTGGGACAGGGTAGGGCGATTGGAGGTTTTGAAGGAATCGTGGTTCGACGAGGACCATTTTTTTCGTGTGGTTCATTGTCGGCCGAAGAGTCCACCCAATACTGGATCCAACACGGAAGCGGCCAACGGTGCTAAGATGGCCCCGAGAAAGCCGCCTTTCTGTAACACCTTTTTCTTTTGTGTTTGAGAGACTCGCTTCTGGACTAAGGTCCGGAGACCTGTCTTATGCTTGGTCAACTTGGTCTTCTGAGCCGGAGTCAGTGGTACGTTGCCTTTTAACAGGTTGTACCCGATCTCGCACAGACAGCGTACAAGGTCAGGGTCCGCACCGCGTAAAATGGTTCGGACTAACTCGGGTGGGGCCGTCTTCAATACACGGAGCGTGGGAGCGTGCTTCCGTACTCGCGCACACATCATGTACAACTAATGCTAGAACCCACAACTCTGCCCTTTTCATATACTTCAGAGAACAGAGACAAAGTCAACCATGCTGTGGTATTCATTCTTTTCATTATCCCCATCATCAAACACACAGACCCCAGCTGGGGGAGCCACTGTGGGTGTGTTTACATTATTTTTGAATGTACACGTGGTGGGCCTCTTCGGGAAAGATGCCGGTCCGTAGTGGAAGGTGGTCGGGGGTGGCTTGCTTGAGGTCGAAGAGCATATACCCGTGCTGAGGGGTTGTCGCATCTTTGAAGGCTTCCAACGCAAACGGTGTGCGGCCGGGATACATCTGTCTCGCCAGGTGCAGCAGTTGAGTGGTATCTCTCGGGTTTTTGAAGGCCACCAGGTAGTGGGCATTTAAGCTGATGTTCCGATGTTCTTTGTTTTTACTGAACAGATTCTGCACAATGTAGATGATGCTGAGCCGTCGATGATGGCTGCCTTTGGTAAAGAGTTGGGTGACCCGCGCATCCGTCTCCGCCATGAGATCATCCAGAACCACCAAGGTGTCGGGTTCCAAATCGGCCAGGTTAGGTAGGCCTTCCACGAACGTGATGTGGGGCATTGCTGCATATGTTTCCTGCCATTCTCCGTACCACCACACGACTCAGGCAATGGGTGGGGTGATCATGCTGTCGGCGTGTTGAAGGAGCTTCCTGACGAAGTGCGTTTTGCCGGAGCCCGTCGGTCCTGCGATGACGCAAGTGAAGGGAGGGTCACCGAGGGTCCATGGTTCGAGCTGTATGCGCTGTCGTGGTAACCCGCTCTTGTAAATTTGGTACGATTGAACTGTAGTGGTGGTGGTGGGTACAACGTCGGTCGTCGTTGTCTGTTCACTGTGAGGGATGATGGTGGTGGGTACAACGTCGGTCGTCGTTGTCTGTTCACTGTGAGGGATGAAATCCGGTGGGTCTTCAGACGTAGTGGGTGTTCTTGGTGTAGGTGTGGAGCTTGGTGTGGAGCTCGACCTGGCTTGTACACGGGGTGTGGTGGTGACTGAGCTCGATACGGGGTTGACTGGTGCTATTTGTAGACCGGTTTCACTGGTGGCTGGTGTTCTCAGTTGGTTAAGTAGCGTGCTGACATAGGCTACGTCGTGAAGCACACCTCCGTACAACATACTCAGCAGGGTTAGCAGTATCACCACAAAGCCCACTTGCGCTTTGCGCGTTTTGGGAGACGCTGTGTTCAGAGACAGCTGCTGTTTGTCCATAGCACTGTGGTCGGACGTGCAATGAAGGATGACGGCAGTGGTGTCTGGCTTTATATTCGTTTCACCTGGTTGGCAGCGACCCAGGAATTGAAGGAACTGGGCCAGCCTTGCCATTTGACGAAATGAAACAGTTTGCCACGTCGACGTTCCGTTTTCAAAATCTGCTCCACCGTGTAGTAGTCTTGCTGTGTTTTTACGACAGGCTGTAATTCTGTCTCAACGGTTCCCCTTGAAAATCTTCCAATTCATAGACTCGCTGCTGTCGGTGTAGGCGCCGTTTAATCAGGAAGTGCTCATTGCTCCAGTTGGGCAAGTAACTTTTCTCAAATTGACCTTTGACTTTACTGATCCGTACAGGGTCCCCGACCTTGTACACCGCCTTCGGCGTTCGCTGCGATGGCCTGGGGTACAAGACACGCCGGACTTGGGCTTCATTGCGTTGGGTCACGGTAATGGGGGGCTCTCTCTATACTCCGGTGATAGGCTCGATTGTAACCACTCACAAGTTATCGGAGAACATCGATGTACCGCCTTGTATTCTTATAGGTGAAATATTTATACATGCGGCCTTTGAATGTCCTGTTGAACCTTTCCACCACGGAAGCCTTGGTCTCGTTGTACGTATGGAAGAAAAACACCTTCTGGGCTTTCAGAAACTGTTGGAACAGTCTGTTGAGGAATTCCGTGCCTTCGTCGGTTTGCAAATACAAGGTTTGCGCCCGATCTTGAAGATGTCTTTGAACGCCGCTATGAGATTCGCCCCCGTTTTCGTCCGGATGGGTACCACCCACGCATACTTGGATAGGATATCGATGCACGTCAAGATATACCGATTCCCATCGTTGTGTTTGGCAAAGGCGCTCATATCGACCAAATCCGCTTGCCACTGGGCATCTATTCCTCCCACGATGACCCGGTTCCGTAAAAAATGGCGACGGACAGATCGATGTAAGGTATAGGTGTCTTGTTTTCTTAACCAATCTCGGACTTGGGCACGTTGTATCCCCTGGGGTTTGGCCGCTCGATAGAGAGCCGACAATGCACTATAGGCCGCCGGACTGTCGGGACTGTAGTATAAGTTATCCAACACCTTCTCCCAGCGCTTCATGGTAACAAATGATGATGGACCCTGGCTCTATCGTTTATTTATAACGGGTATATCTTGGGCCGGAGTTTCTTTCTGATTTTCTTCGTTGGCTTCCACAGTGTCCATGGTAAATGACCAGTCCAACTCGTCTGATGACCGCTTGATAAGCACTTGATCCACATCTACCACGGCATCTTCCAATGCACTGTACCCTCATCTAGCCGAGCCAATTGAGCAAAGAAAGGGCCGCGTCGGATGTACACATCGTGACACAAGTGGATGAGGTCGCCGTCCAGTTCACCAGAAAACACCCGTTTGAATTTGGTCCAGTCGTTAAGGTCCGCGAAGATGTGCCGGAGGTGACTGCGCAGGTCACATGGGTTGTGACGTCACTTCCGGTTTGGGTGAATGGGGCGTGACCTTTGGACATGTCTAGACTTGTCTGTGTCTGTCATGTACTGGGGTTTTTCCCCACAATGGCGTTCACCTTCGGGTCTTTCCGGTCAACGTATTCGCCATTTTCCCACAATGGCGTTCACCTTCGGAGTCGATATCCTATCCAAGTATGTCCAGTGCCTCTTCGGTCATCTCCGGGTCTCTTCGCACACCTCCGTCACATCTCTCGGTACCTCCCGCCACATCTTCACGGACCTCACCGAAAAGACACGGAGGTGAACGACATGGTGGGAAAAACCCAGTACAAGCTCCCCCGGACCTGACCGAAGAAATACGGAAGTGAACAACATTGTGGGGAAAAACTCCAGCACATATTCCTCTCACCGACAAGAGTCGGAGATGAACGACACAAGACAGGTCTGTACATGTCCTATCATTCTCCACGCCCCATTCACCCACACCGAAAGTGACGTCATAGGTCACGCTCCATTCAACCAGACCGAAAGTGACGTCATACGCCACAGCGCCCCCTGGCGGATAAAAAGGGGAACCAAGAGTTACCTCCCTGGAAAACGTAAGTGGATCGGGCCTTTCCCTGCTACTTACGTTGAAATACACAGGGACAATGTCAAATCTCTATTGAAAAGATATTCCCTTAAAACAGTCATTTCGTTACGTTTATATCACTTTTCTGTTATAAACACAAACTTGTAATAACGTGTAACCTCTGATATTTCCTCTCAAATAGAAACAGAATTTTACAGTTTAGTACTATGATCGGCTTGGCAACAAGCCGTTCTCGAGGGGTTTAATGGTTGACCTATAAAGTGAACCAAAATAATACCATATATAGTTGAAATTCCGAAATAGCTGGTCTTGGTGGGGTTGGAAATCTGTTCCTATAAGGATCTTCTTCCTGGTGCCCAGGAACTAAGAAGCATTGGGAGGTTATCTGTTTTACATTATCACGCTGTGGTCAGTTTGAGTCTATTCGCTAAAACCTCAGAACAGAGTGGAAATTCAAGATATCGACCATGTGTTCATGACAAAAATGATCACTTCTTCTAAATTACCCCTTTTAGCGTATAAATGCTCCATCGTGCTTTCATTCATGTCAAAAACTTATTTTTCAATTTATTGCGCAGTTTATGTGGAGAAAATTGTATAAATTAAAATTCTATAAATTCGTCAAAAAATTCAGTTAAGAAATGAATTTTCTTGGAAAGTAGCGTCACCACAGCGGCCATCTTGAATATTTTTACATTTACAGGTTAAGCGTGAGGCAAGTTTTTTAACAAAAAGATCTATGTATGTAAATAATTCACATTTCTATAATATGAATTATTTTTTCCTGTGGCTATCATATTAACAAAGTGATTTACGAAAAGGTTTAAGGGTGCCAGATGGGCACCCTTTAAGTTTTATATGTACATAGGTATGTAGTCTGTAGGTATGAAATCAGTCAAACGTTATGGTCGAACCTTTACTGCAAGGTTTGACCATTTGGCTGCTGGAATAAAAGTTCATCGGCAAATGTTAACCTTGAATAGCTTCTCGTTCCAGTAGTTCACATGCTTATACAACACGCCAGATGTACTACGCTAAGATTCATTATTAACCTTTATAACGAGCATTAATTCCACTCTTCCGCCTTATAAATATGCAATATGTAATTTTGATGAAATAAACGGCATATGAAAAAATAACCTTGGCCTTGGGTCCATTAAAATATATTTTGAATCTATATTATGTTGTGTTTTGTCTTGGATAGAATGCAGCCAGAATATCGATTCGCGTGGTCATGTGATTTCTTGTCAGTACGCCGGCATTACCCTCGCCACTATGGCACATTATTTGTTAATTAAATGCCACATTCTTTTATTCTCTATGGGATCACGCGCCTCCAAATTTCAAGCGAATGAGTGTCCCACTGGGTAAACATTTCTATAGAAGGCATGTCCATGTTGCATCTAACTTCGGCAGCCATATCTGCGATAAACATCACGAACCAACCGCATGCAATATCTCGTTACAAGCCACCATTTTGCGAGTCATGTGATGCCCGATATACATGCTCAAAATCATCGTTCCACACCCCCCTCTTAAATCTCTTGGTAAAGATTCATTTTTGTATTTATTCCAACGCCAACGAGCAGATTTTCCGAATATGGTGATTGGAGTATTGGATTTGTCGAATTTCACAAATTTATACTTTGCCGGATGAAGACCGAAGTGTATACGATAAAGTGTCGAATATCACTCCACAATAATAGAGACGGTTGATTCTCGAACATCATATTGGTTACACGGGGCCCAAATATGTGTGTCCTTCATGGTTAATGCTAGTACGGTGCTATGTAGTTTACTCAGGAACGCTTTTTGTGAATCAATATGTCTTAGCTCCTACTCGGTCGACACTTCAATCAAAGCCGAAATACGACTATGCGAAAAGATGCTACATCGCACCTGTGTTATATTTGAAATGATGAAATTTTGATAGCTGTGTCCAAGTGATTAACCGGCTCCTCATATAGATACAAAGAGAAGGTTAGAACAGTAAATAATCCGCATCATTTACGGATTTTTGCGAGAGAAAATCTCTTCTCCTTGATCCACCAGCGGAAAATCGATTGGTTGATCACAGACTGATAATACCATAACCAATGCCGTCTTACACACACAAAGAATCTTAAAGATAATCATTACTTTTTGGTTAACATATGGAGATATCGGTCATAGAGTATTAAACATTGTCGATCCTCCAAAGTAAGAATCTGTATGACTAAGCGGATACCTGCTCGTGAAAATAAACTAAGCAGAAGGCAAGAGTATAGTCCATGTTTGCATGAAAAGATATAAAAAGATCAGATGGCAACATTCTCCGTCACAGATCATTCAGCCTTTTTCCTTCTGTCTTAATCTCGATCATTTTAATTGTACTGTCAGAAAAATTTCCTGGTTTGGCCTCAATGTGGTGCCACTTATGAGTGTATGTGGACGGAACAAAATAGAAAGATATGTGACAAGATAGCGATATACCGAATTTCGGTAAAATTCATAGAATCGTTCATATTTTCTTTGTCGTGGGAAAGAAATTTATGGGTGTGTGTTTGAACGGAAAGCGATCCCGAAAGACTTCCTGTCACAGGATCCCAATCCGTTGATTCGTTCTAATTTTATTGTTAGAAAACGAAATTCCAGTTGACCTCAAAGTGGCGCCAACTACGGATACGTGGAAGGACTGCAATCCTAAGTGACATCTTATGACATGATATTGTAACGGGCTATACCCCTATATATATATTCACTTATTTTTTTTATTGTTTATTTGTTGGATAAAGTTTGATGAAGTTGAATCTACAACGAAGGCCTCAGACTTACTTATTTTACGAAATAATGTTGTTGTTGTACGGAAATACTTACCGTACACAATCGATCAATCGAGACAGAAGGTGGACTTCTTGTGCTAATATATGGTCCGAAACTTATGGTGTATGCATCAAGGGATGTCGGATGACTTATCTTGGTAACTCGCAATTCATAATTCTACGGAATTATGCTATTTTTATGCACTGAAATGGAGTAACTTTCAGTCGAAGATCAGCTCGCTTCGCCATGCTTCCTGACGTGTTGTCAAAGGAGCGCGTGCGTATCTTGGGGGCTGGTCACTTTTAGCGCATCTGATTGGCTAATGCAGGGAGTGGAAACTGAAGGTGATTTTCATTGGCTATTGCTCAGATGTCAGAGGTCAGGCAGAAAAAGTATAAATAGGCGGCAAGACCAGCATGTAATGGCGCATTTTTTAGAAAATCGCCCCAACGGCAACTTCTGGAGATAGATAACCAAACGAGGGACAATTGATGAATAATGATGGCACAATCCATGTGCTTGGATCCACCGAAACCGGTGAGTTTTCGGACGTTGATATCAATTCTATGAATTGATACCGTCACGTGAACCACTTTATATGCAAATGGGTCAAAGGCTGTATCATAACATTATGTCATACCACCGTATACGGTGGAGCACATGTCGATTTCTGATGACGAGACGACCTCAGATGAAGACGAATATATAATTGAATTATTTTTATTTTTGGACCTGGAAATTATAGGACTCTAGGAGGGATTTCACCACACAAGGCTTGGACTACACCAGATCCGGTGGTAGGTTACATCTGGCTAGTATTTTCCCCACTGAGTGCAGTGGTTGAGAACTTTACTTCGACCAGTTGACCTATCACCACCAGATTCGGTGGTAATTCACACACATACAAGGAAAACTCACCTTTACACCAGATCCGGAGGTAGGGTACATCTGGCTAGTATTTTCCCCACTGAGTGCAGTGGTTGAGAACTTTACTTCGACCAGTTGACCTATCAACACCAGATTCGGTGGTAAATTCACACACATACAAGGAAAACTCACCTTTACACCAGATCCGGTGGTAGGACACATCTGGCTAGTATTTTCCCCACCGAGTACGGTGGTTGAGAACTTTACTTCGACCAGTTGACCTATCACCACCAGATTCGGTGGTAAATCATACACTCACAGTTATAACTCACCTTACACCAGATCCGGTGGTAGGACACATCTGGCTAGTATTTTCCCCACCGAGTACGGTGGTTGAGAACTTTACTTCGACCAGTTGACCTATCACCACCAGATTCGGTGGTAATTCACACACATACAAGGAAAACTCACCTTTACACCAGATCCGGAGGTAGGGTACATCTGGCTAGTATTTCCCCCACTGAGTGCAGTGGTTGAGAACTTTACTTCGACCAGTTGACCTATCAACACCAGATTCGGTGGTAAATTCACACACATACAAGGAAAACTCACCTGTACACCAGATCCGGTGGTAGGACACATCTGGCTAGTATTTTCCCCACCGAGTACGGTGGTTGAGAACTTTACTTCGACCAGTTGACCTATCACCACCAGATTCGGTGGTAAATCATACACTCACAGTTATACTTCACCCTTACACCAGATTCGGTGGTAGGGCACATCTGGCTAGTATTTTCCCCACCGAGTACGGTGGTTGAGAACTTTACTTCGACCAGTTGACCTATCACCACCAGATTCGGTGGTAATTCACACACCCTCAGGCATAACTCATCATTACACCAGATCCGGTGGTGCTATAACTGACAATTCTGGGATTAGATGAATGGACTACTCTGGACCATTGATACAGTGAGAAGACGCAAAGTGACAATATTAACAAAGTCATACATCCGTTTTACTGTATATTTATTTATCTGTATGGAGAATAAAATCGTTCCCGTTATATTTTAACCTGAATACAATCTCCGTTTTCTATGAGTCTGTGTTTTGCATGTTTATCACTGTCTGGTACGAACCCGGTTGATGGTTTACAGAGTACCTAACTCTGATGTGATATTCTACCTCACACGAATTATACCGCCTCCGAAGAATATAATTGCAGCACTAGTGAGATACACTGGGTGCATGAGGTAGACTGTTACATTTGGTGGCAGCGGTAAAGGATACTAGTGCTAGAGACTGCAGTACTGTTACATTTTGGCGGTAACGGATATTTGAAACAGTACCAGTGTTACATTTGGTGCAACAATACCGGATATAAAATTATTACCAAGACAGTGATATCAGGTTGAACACACCAGACTCTAACAGAGATTTATTCTCCATACTTGAAAATGGATGATTCAAATACTGTGACATTCAAGTCAGGAGACTTGGGTGGTGAAGTCCCTGAAGATCGTGGTGATACAGCCTTTGGCCCTCAACTGGAAAATACTGTCATGATCAATGATCATGATAGTGAAACTAGAATAAAAGAAGCTGTTTTGAATGAAATTGTGGATTTGATTGGACAATGGATGAATCAGATGACTGATTATCAGATCTCTATCCGGAATGAAATAAATCAGCTTAAACTTTCTTTTGAGAAAATGCTGGGAGACATATTGAGTGAAACAATCCGACAGATGTCTAAACTTCAGAAGCAAGTTACAGAACTACAGATACAAATACAGAAGCAGATCTGTCTTATTTCGGAGAAAATAAGCGGTGTTGAAAATAAAAGATTGAGCTTGACTGGTGAGGCTGAATCTTTGGCGAAGGCGAGTGATGCGCTTTTGGTGTCGTCAAATAAAAACACAAATGACCCGAGACAACACTCTGATGACATACACTTAACACCACAGATCAGGAAACAACCTATACAGGAGGTTGCAAAATCAAAATCATATCTGGGGTGGGGGCACCGTAAACACAACGATATTGTGGTTGCTGATGCAAAATATGAAAATACACAAGTTTATGATGATCATATTGAATCGAAACATGAAGCTGGCCAGAATTCACCCTGGCTGGAACTTGAAGATAAAAATAAACGAGAACAACAGTTGGGAAATGACTTTATAGGAACAATTTTGGAGGCATCTGTGGAGAATGACAGAATTGAACATATCTCTACCGGTCATGGACCAACAACTTGGGATGGATGTGAAATCAAGGGTGGAGAACCAATGAAGTTTGAAGTTGCTGATTGCATTGGACGAATTGCAGGTATCTCCATTATGTGACTGGTGTAAATATTGTTTAGTCACCGCAACAGATGATGTTATACCCTCTGATGATTATGTTGGAATTTTCCTTCGTATTACTTGTTGGAAACTGTACATGGAGATATTACTGAAGACTTGTTACTTGTATGAATCTACTCTGATGTAAAATGAGCCTGCGTTGAAGATTCCCTCCTGTCACCTGGACATATTTGAAATCTTGAGTACTGTATACCGTTGGCTGAAGATGGGTGAATTACCTTGTTTTCCACCTGAGCGTAGGAAACGACATTGGTATTCAGCTGATGATGCTCTGAGAAATGTAAATGGAAGGAGATGAATGGAATGAATAGTTTTGAGGAAAATACTGAGGTATTGAATTTGAAGGTACAAATTTTAATTCCAGAGATGATGAAATCCTCTGAGATAATGAAGCAGTTCCTGAATATATATAATATTGCTCAGCTGAGAATAGTGGACGTGGAAGTTGCAGAACAATTTGATTGAATTTGTTAGCCTATAATCACTCCTGGTAAGACTGCACAACGTGCATCTGTCAGATCCCAGTATTAGTGGTAATCTGATTCGGGTTGATGAGATGTATTAGGCACTGCAATACTTTGAGGAAACTGCATATCTCTCGTAGTGCTGATCACTAGATGTTACAAGGAAGATAACACTAGATGCAGCACAGAGCACTCCTGGTGTCACACCCAAAAGCCTTGGCCATGGCAGGGTGATAGAATTACCACATGACTTTATGTTCGATGTACGGTACCTGAAAGGACTGAAACAAAAGTTTCAGATTATGCATGGACTTTCCCAGATGATGGAAAGGGTGCATGGATTTGCTACATGCTGAGAACACATGAAACTAGCAAGTGACAAGAAGAAAGGATGGAGATATACACATGTAGTATGGCAACACATATCTGCTGGCAGAGAAGTGTTAAGCCAAGAACTGCAATGACACTGGAAGGAAACTATGTGATGACACAAAGTCAGTAACATATATACTGTGTTTAGCTAATACCTAAACCACAACACTGTGCGGTACATGGACCGAAACCATAATGTAGGAGCAATGGCCTAGTCTTGATTTAGAGTGGAATCTACCAAATCACGGTGGTAATTACTACGATGTGTGCCCACTCCTGGTGATACTGTATCCAGAGAAGAGTGAACAGGAGTTGAGGACTGATAGATAATGCAAAATCACAGTTGTTTTATATGGTGACTGATTATGAAACTGTCAGCAAACATAGGACCAGGTCAATTGGAGAGAGCAGGAATGGTGGTAAAAGGAATGCAAACTCGGGAGAAGCAACTCAATAAACCACATAGCACCGGTGGTAATGGGGACAACAGGCCACCCCAGAATGGGAGATGGAATGGTAGAGATGACCGGAATAACCATGCCGGTTACAACAATCACTCCAGTTATAACAGACAGAATACTTCTGGCTGGAGGAATAGTCAGGGAAACTATGGGGCGCCGGGTCAAAGGGCCGAGACACGGCGAGAAACCAGAGGCCCAATCTCATAAAGATCAATACTATGTTGGGTAATGGTGAGGGACTCTTTGTAGCTGCTGCTGTAGAGAACAAACCTGTTGCCATGTTAGTGGATACTGGTTCAAATGTAACCATAATGAGAAGTGATCACTTCAACCAGTTACACTTTGCATCACGCCCAGTAGTCTTGAATGTAAATAGTAGTTTGATAACCGCCACTGGTGATATCAAGCCTTGTGATGGTTGCATTAAAGTTAATGTTCGTTTTGGGAGACAGGAGTTTCCCCATGAAATATTGTTGGCTGATATCCAAAATGACGGCATTTTGGGGATAGACTTCCTCACTAAACATGCATGCGATTTGAGGTTGGGTAGCTGCACGCTATCAGTGAAGGATGAGGAAATACCTTGTTATAGAGATGTTGATGAAATCCAGCCGATGTGTTGCAGAATATCGGTACTGGAAAATTCAGTTGTTCCCCCTGGATGTGAAGTTGTGATCCCTGGCCGAGCCATAGATGTTCCCTATGGAGTTAGTTATGGGGTAGTAGAGCCTGTAGAAAGGTTTGTGCGGAAAAATGAGTTATTACTGGCAAAGGCAGTAGTAGATCCCAGCCAGGGAATAATACCATTGCGTATTATGAATCCCGGTGACAAGCCTCGAATGGTGTACAAAGATACAATAGCTGCACTTTGTGACCCTGGAATTGAGATAATCCAAGGAAATGGAAATAGGAAAAATTGCAATGCAGCAAGTTGTCAGTCTATAAAGCCAAATGATACGACAAAGTCCCAGGTTCCCCCTCATCTAGTTGAACTTATAGAGAATAGCTCCGAGAATCTGACAAAGTCGAAAAAGGGAGAATTGATCGATCTAGTAGTTGAGTTCGAAGATATATTCTCCAAAGACGAGAATGATATAGGACGCACACATTTGGTGGAGCATGAAATTAACACAGGAACAGCACGTCCTGTTAAGCAAAATGCTCGACGAATACCCCTAGCTAAACAAGCTCAGGCTGATGAGGAAGTAAAGAGGATGAGGGAGCAAGGGATTATAGAACCGAGTTGTGGTCCATGGTCTTCTCCCATTGTTCTGGTGAAGAAGGACTCAACAATCCGATTTTGTGTGGACTATCGTCTGGTTAATGATCTTACTCAGAAAGATAGCCATCCACTACCTAGAATAGATGATACGTTGGATTCACTCTCTGGAGCCGCTTGGTTCTCCTTTATGGATTTAAAGAGCGGTTACTGGCAAGTTGGGATGTCCGAAAAAGACAAACCAAAAACTGCTTTCACCACAGGGAATGGGGGTTTCTATCAATTCACTGTTCTTCCGTACGGGCTTTGCAATGCCCCAGCCACCTTTGAGAGACTGATGGAGAGAGTACTATCAGGGCTATCCTACAAAATTTGTATGGTATACCTCGATGATATAATTTGCTTTGGAAAAACGTTCAAAGAAGAGCTGGCAAATTTGCGGGAGGTATTCACTAGACTTAGGGCTGCAAACCTCAAATTGAGCCTTAAGAAGTGTGACCTATTTAAGAGACAAGTGACATTTCTTGGTCATGTGGTCAGTAATCAAGGAATAATGACCGACCCCAAGAAAATAGAAGCAGTAGAAGATTGGCCAGTGCCTAGGAATGTAAAAGGGGTGAGGAGTTTTCTAGGCCTTTGTTCATACTACAGGAAATTTATCAAAGGTTTTGCAGACATAGCTAGGCCATTGCACCGTCTAACAGAACGCAGCTGTTCATTTGTGTGGACAGATGAGTGTGATGGTGCATTCTCGCAATTTGAAGACCAAATTGATGACTTCACCCATACTGGCATATCCCTCGTCAGATGGTGAATTTATCTTAGATACGGATGCCAGCAACTTTGCCATTGGGGGTGTTCTCTCTCAGATTCAAGACGGAACTGAGAAGGTCATAGCATACTACAGTAAAACACTCAGTAAAGTGGAACGCAGATACTGTGCGACCCGACGTGAGCTGCTTGCTGTGGTGTCAAGTGTCAAACAGTTTCACCATTATCTGTATGGTAGACATTTTAGAATTAGAACGGACCATGGTTCTCTCCGGTGGTTACTCAATTTCAAGAACCCCGAAGGCCAGGTGGCTAGGTGGATAGAGACACTCGATACACACGACATGAAGATTGAGCATAGACCGGGTCGCTTGCATTCAAATGCGGACGCACTCTCTAGGAGATCTTGTTACACAGAGGGGTGTAGCTATTGTGAACGGCTTGACAAGAATTATGAGAATACTAGTGGACTGGAGGAAAATGCCAAAGCATTGAACTCTGATGTGCGAATAGATGATATGGTTCCATCAGAAGGCAAGTCTCAGGTAGCTGAACAAGTTTCAGTGAATACTTGCTCTGTTGAGAACGATGGAAATGAGGTGGAAGAACAATCTGATAAAGGTTGTAAAATCACCCCCAAAAAGATGCATGAGTTGCAACTTTCAGATCCCAAAATTGGCCCAATCCTTAAATGGAAAATAGAAGGGAAACGTCCCTCATGGCATGATATCAGTAGTTTAGGTGTTGAAATTAAACAGTACTGGTGTATGTGGGATGTCCTGTATCTGCATGGTAATGTATTATACAGGAAATGGGAATCTGACACAGGAAGTGAAATTAAGTGGCAGGTGGTGCTTCCAGAAACTCTAAGACAAACGGTCTTGAGGGAATTGCATGACAACCCCACTGCAGGGCATCTAGGGGTTAAGAAGACCCTAGGTAAAGTCAAAGACAGATTTTACTGGTGTGCCATTTGAGAGAAGACGTCCGACATTGGTGTCAAGCCTGCGACATATGTGCCTCTAGAAAGAGACCCAAGCAGAAACTTAGGGCACCAATGAAGCAGTATAATGCTGGACGACCGATGCAGAGAATCGCACTTGATGTAATCGGGCCGCTACCTACTTCAGATAGCAGGAATAGATACATACTGGTAGTGGGGGATTACTTCACGAAATGGACTGAATCAATCCCCATGAGAAATCAAGAAGCTACCACTGTAGCGGAGAAACTACTTGAGAGAGTTGTCTCCCTTTACGGTGTCCCAGACGAGATTCATTCGGACCAAGGTTCAAATTTTCAATCGCAGGTGTTCAGAGACCTGTGTAATTTGCTTGGATGTGGAAGAACTAGAACCACTCCTTATCATCCCCAGAGTGATGGGATGGTCGAGAGAATGAATCAAACTCTAGAAAGCATGTTGTCTGCCTTTGTGGCCTCCAATCAGAGAGATTGGGATGTCCATCTACCTTTGATGATGATGGCCTATAGGTCGTCTATCCATGAAACCACCGGGGTCACTCCTTGTGCAATGATGCTTGGTAGGGAAATAAAGCTACCCGTTGACTTGATGTTTGGTGCTCCTGAAAGTATCAAACCAGACGTATCAGATTATGCATACGAACTTTCTCATAGGATGGAAAGAGTGCATGAATTTGCTAGAGAGCACATAAAACTGGCTAGTGACAGAATGAAGAAGAATTATGACACTGGCATAAATCAGCACATGTACAAAGTTGGAGACATGGTGTGGTTGCATAATAATGCCCGGAAAAAGGGGCTGAGTCCAAAACTCCAAAGACATTGGAAAGGACCGTATGTAGTGACTCATAAACTCAGTGACGTAACTTACCGTGTGCAGCAGACCGCCAGATCAAAACCCTCAGTTGTACATCATAATAGACTGAAACCATATCGAGGAGTAAATGGCCCATCATGGTTTACAGGGGTTACCACCGAAACCGGCGGTGATCAGGAGGTACCCTCTCCAGACAATGTGATATGTCTAGGGAGGGATAAACACGAGTTGACTAGCACTGATGATGACTCAACAGGGATGAGGGACAATGACCCTGTTATTGACACTGGACCTGAGGAGACGGGAGGAGAAAAACTGGTTGAAAATGTACCTGAAATCTCATGCTCCCACCCACTTGAAAAACGACCGAAAAGACAACACAAACAGCCTCGCCGGTTTGGGAAATGTGTTTATTACTGAATGAACATACAGTAAAATACTAACTTCTTTTCATCATTATTTTGCAGTTCATGATGTACTCCTGTAAGATCTGCGGAAACTATGAAGTGGCAATACGAGATGCGGCAGAGCGGCATGTCCTGGAGCAGCATTCAGGGCTTGCTTGGAAATGCCTGCTCTGCCGCAGAGTTCTCCACAGGGTGACGCCTACCCACTCTGGGTGTGACGGGACTGCATTGGTTGCTGTCAACACGCTGACCGGAGAGGTGGGGCCGAAAATAGACAGGCAACTGGAGGACTTCAAAGGGGGCATCTTCCCCGACAAAGTAGAGCGTGTAAATAAGAACAGAAGACCATACGTTACGGAGAAACCGGAGCGGGCTGCAGGGCGGACCCCGGAATTCTCCGTGGACAATGCTGCAGGTCAGCACACACCACCCAAACCCGAGACGACCACCAAGCCCGCTGGACGGAGACAAACCCCAACACCTGAGACCACCAAGCCCGCCGGACGGAGTCAGACCCCGAAAAGAAAGAGCGAGACCCGGGCTGGACCTGTGGATGTAAAGAAGAAGAAGAAAATTAAGCATGAGAAGGAACCAATTGTGTGTCCTGTTGATCAGGGCACCATCGACCTAACTGTGAATGAACGGACCCCTGTTAAGCAGAGGGTCCCATCAACTAATACTCACATTCCCGTTGACCGGGATCGTAATCGAGAGGTGCCGGACACCAGTTCCGCTGTGCGGAAAACAACAACATCCACTAAATTCAAGGAGAACAAGCGGGCTCGTTCTCCCCTCAAATATACAATCAGGAGAACCCCCACCCTGCCAGAAAACATCTTGCAGCTGGACTGCAAGAACGATCTGGTAGTGTCATCATCAGATGAAGAATCTAAACAGGCTGGACCTGCTGGCGATGACACTCCATCTATTAACAGTGTGAAGGCCACGCCTGGTAGCGTGGTCTCGGAATTGGAGAGTCCACTGAAAAGAAAGGTCTCATGGAAAAACAAAGTGCGGGACACAGAGCAGGACTCGACTTATACTGAAGCCATCCTGGATTCGCTGCAGGAACAGCAGAGGGGGCGGGTCACCCTCAACATCGGTGGGACTAAGTTCGAAACAAGTATCAGTTCCTTACGTTTTGACCCAACATCGGTGTTTGGGATGATAGTAAATAACAAATACAAATACCCACCGATGGTCCAGGATGGCGAAAACAATCCAGTCACCTATTTTTTTGACCGGGAGCCTGGTTGCTTCCGGCACATACTCAACTATTTACGGAATGGGGGTGTGGTGGATCCCGACACATTGCCACCCGAAAAACGCTACTTGAAAGAACTGAGGCGGGAAACTCAGTTTTACCGCCTGGAGGACATAACTAGAGTAATCAACAGGAAACTCAGAAATGAATATTTTGAGGAGTAGGTGGGCAATGTGTCGGGACAGGTGCTGGCGCCAATGACTGTGTTTATTTATTAACTTATTCACTATTTATTCTGTAACTTATTGTATTTATTATTATACCAAATGAGACGGCAAATACCAGAAAGCAGGGAGGTGGGAGACATTTTCAACAACAAATTGAGGGAGGTGGGAGACAATAATTGATGAACTGAGTGAGGCGGGGACGATAAACAAAATGAGAACGGAAGTGGAAGAAGAACTAAAAGGGGGCCAACTAAATGATGTTTTCATGTATATATGTTTATGTTCGAGTTCTGGTTAAAATTCAAATGGATGTTCTAAATGTGTTACTGTTGCTGTTTCCATGAAAGATGATACATCATACTTACAGAAGAATTTGGGGACCAAATTGCTGAGGTGGGGGCAGTGTAACGGGCTATACCCCTATATATATATTCACTTATTTTTTTATTATTGTTTATTTGTTGGATAAAGTTTGATGAAGTTGAATCTACAACGAAGGCCTCCGACTTTCTTATTTTACGAAATGATGTTGTTGTTGTACGGAAATACTTACCGTACACAGTCGATCTATCGAGACAGAAGGTGGACTTCTTGTGCTAATATATGGTCCGAAACTTATGGTGTATGCATCAATGGATGTCGGATGACTTATCTTGGTAACTCGCAATTCATAATTCTACGGAATTATGCTATTTTTATGCACTAAAATGGAGTAACTTTCAGTCGAAGATCAGCTCGCCTCGCCATGCTTGCTGACGTGTTGTCAAAGGAGCGCGTGCGTATCTTGGGGGCTGGTCACTTTTAGCGCATCTGATTGGCTAATGCAGGGAGTGGAAACTGAAGGTGATTTTCATTGGCTATTGCTCAGATGTCAGAGGTCAGGCAGAAAAAGTATAAATAGGCGGCAAGACCAGCATGTAGGGGCGCATTTTTTAGAAAATCGCCCCAACGGCAACTTCTGGAGATATAACCAAACGAGGGACAATTGATGAATAATGATGGCACAATCCATGTGCTTGGATCCACCGAAACCGGTGAGTTTTCGGACGTTGATATCAATTCTATGAATTGATACCGTCACGTGAACCACTTTATATGCAAATGGGTCAAGGGCTGTATCATAACATTACGTCATACCACCGTATACGGTGGAGCACATGTCGATTTCTGATGACGAGACGACCTCAGATGAAGACGAATATATAATTGAATTACTTTTATTTTTGGACCTGGAAATTACAGGACTCTAGGAGGGATTTCACCACACAAGGCTTGGACTACACCAGATCCGGTGGTAGGTTACATCTGGCTAGTATTTTCCCCACTGAGGGCAGTGGTTGAGAACTTTACTTCGACCAGTTGACCTATCACCACCAGATTCGGTGGTAATTCACACACATACAAGGAAAACTCACCTTTACACCAGATCCGGTGGTAGGACACATCTGGCTAGTATTTTCCCCACCGAGTACGGTGGTTGAGAACTTTACTTCGACCAGTTGACCTATCACCACCAGATTCGGTGGTAAATCATACACTCACAGTTATAACTCACCATTACACCAGATTCGGTGGCAGGGCATATCTGGCTAGTATTTTCCCCACCGAGTACGGTGGTTGAGAACTTTACTTCGACCAGTTGACCTATCACCACCAGATTCGGTGGTAATTCACACACCCTCAGGCATAACTCATCATTACACCAGATCCGGTGGTGCTATAACTGACAATTCTGGGATTAGATGAATGGACTACTCTGGACCATTGATACAGTGAGAAGACGCAAAGTGACAATATTAACAAAGTCATACATCCGTTTTACTGTGTATTTATTTATCTGTATGGAGAATAAAATCGTTCCCGTTATATTTTAACCTGAATACAATCTCCGTTTTCTATGAGTCTGTGTTTTGCATGTTTATCACTGTCTGGTACGAACCCGGTTGATGGTTTACAGAGTACCTAACTCTGATGTGATATTCTACCTCACACGAATTATACCGCCTCCGAAGAATATAATTGCAGCACTAGTGAGATACACTGGGTGCATGGGGTAGACTATTACAATACTCAGCACCAATAGCATGTGTCTTGTTGCGTATTCGAAACACTATATTCAACGACTTTCGGACACTATAAAAAAGAAGTCTCATCTCCCATATAGTCATGTTGTTTTGCTATTGTGCGATTGTTCATTGTTCACAGTTAACGTTGCTTCAAAACAATAGTCATGCAACTGTCCGAGTCACAATATACTGACAACCATTCCTCTATCTGGCCTCTTAATGCTGAGTGTCAAGCGAAGAAACAACAAGAAAGTTATCTGTTACTTGAAATATTTCCACTCCACATTTGGTTTAATATCTATCAGAAAATGTGAACATAACTTCACTGGTATTTGTTTTACTTGTCGGAAGGTATATTTCAATCGTTTTATTGTTATTCCTTCCGGGAAAGCAATGCCAGATATCCCAGAGCATTAATCATTTCCGTTGGAACATCATGCACTTTCAGATTTATAAAAATTAATTGTATCAGACGGTAAACATGATCGCTCCCTTCAGATTAGCCTAAGCGGACAATATTTTCCTGATCAAGCGAACAGTCATACCATTACGGATATCTCACCTCTTACATATCTCATCAGAACTAGAAAACTGCCGAGTACTATTCCCATACTGTCATATCTTTGTAGTAGGGATTCCAAGAATTGGTTCAACATGAGCCTAAAATGATGAGCAGCCAAGTCACAGTATACGATTCAAGACAATGTGAGTAAATTTAGGTGTTATGATGGACACCGGGGCCATGGTGAACTCGTGTGCCCGTCAAAATATACATCCGCACTTGCCGGGTGACATATCACCAGATATGTACCCGGTTACCCGCATCTTTTCATTTTACTACAGTACAGAGTTTTAGCTAAGCAGAAGGGCCCTTGGCTTTATTCGCTGAGCAAGATACGAAAAATGCGAGAACTGAAAAGAGAATATATGTGCACTTTGCTGCTCGGAATACTGAAATACTGCTCGGTTATCGACATCTACATCAGCAGTCGACATCTAGATGCAAAACACTATATACTCATTCACCTAGTCGAGACTTGAATTGAGTGGGCTCGCGCAGATGGGTCATATAATACATGACGGACTTGCCAGTCACAATGCGGTTTACAGCAGCAAGTTCGTGGCGTCTGTTAGTCTTCATGCCGATCTCGTGCACCAGTGTATAACTCACTATCCGATTGGCAGACCTGTTCAATTTTGGTGTACCATTCAAGATAAAGAGACTGTTGACCTGATTTACGGAAAATAGAATCGATTATCCAGAAGGGTTTATTGGAATCTTCGTCAATCCAATAATAAGACATTCGACTTCCACAAATAGTGCTATCTTCTGCCTTGTCACTGCTCAAACCAATAATCTTAGTCCATTTTACCGAAGTTATCGTGGAAACAGAAGGCAGTTAATGCTACATTCATTCGGTCACTTCACACAAGCCGGGTCGATACCAAATCAAGTTAGACAGTAAATGCTCTCGATGTACCCTGGATTAAACTTTATCATATGGGAAATTAGGTGGGATGTAGAAACTCGCTTCATTTATTGTAAACTCCGACAACATCAGCTCATTTACAACTTTTCGTAACTGAAGCGGGATACTCAATTCCCATCCTCCAAAAGTGGAAAGAAGGGGGATTTTAATAATAAATGTCCCGTGTTGGTAATCGGAAGGATACGATCAGGTCTCTATTAATTCGAATACTTAATAATAGAATTTACTAAGGAACAATTTCAAGAAATAATCTACTTATCTCTGATTGTGCAAAACTATTTACCATTGAGTTGCTCTGCAAGGTCTTGGTAACAGAAAATTTCTTTTCATGTTTAAGTTTTCGTTGAATTGAGTTGAAAAGTGGCTTAACAGTGATTAAATTATTGGAAACGTTGGCGTACATTTTAGTTAACTATTTTTTTTAAATATGTCCTGTGATCTCTTTCTTTACAAACACCCGCCTTCAAGAAGGTGTGTTTCCCCATTAACATATAATACCGTATTACATTTTTGTCAACGACCAGCTGATACATTGAGATTTGAATATTCTTGAAAGAGTATATTCTTTTCCGATATTTCCATTATTAATATCATCCGTTTCGATGAGAATTGTCAAGTTTATAATCTCCGACTCCAGTGGGGAGCAATCAAAACAGTGGGATATCGGCAGTGCGCCTCAGTGAGTGAATCGGGATAAATTGGATGAAGGCTCGCCTTCAATGAACTGGGCAAACATGCATGTCAATCAGTTTACCAAGCGAAAGGGCGAGAACAATAATCAGATTTATTTAATATGTTCAGCTATGATGTTGCGGTCTAGAGAGAGAATTGTGTCCAGCTGTCTGTTTCATGATATCGATTAACCTGGCTAACCATATACCAGGCCTGAGGCGTGGTCATACCATATACCAGGCCTGAGGCGTGGTCATACCATATACCAGGCCTGAGGCGTGGTCATACCATATACCAGGCCTGAGGCGTGGTCATACCATATACCAGGCCTGAGGCGTGGTCATACCATATACCAGGCCTGAGGCGTGGTCATAATGCCTCCGCTCCCTACTAAATGTTCTACATGGGAAACTATGCAGTTGGCAAACTAATGATACCATTCTGCGGGTCTTGTTGAGATGGGTTGATATACCAATCCCATCTCCTCTTGGAGATATCGTTCTTTTATATTTAGCAGGCAAATAATTACAGCTCCCCTGTGAATGCCCATCCGCTTACTGGGAAATGCAGAACAAGTTATAAGACGTCAGTAACTGAGTGATACTGCGCCTTCAGGTCTTCAGGTCAGTATTGTGAAGTCATTAACTGAACAGTTGTCAGAACTGGCCTTGTTGGAGCTGGCCATGTCAGGTTTCCACTCCGACACTAAACAGTGTTCTGAGCCCATACTGTTCATATTGCGAAGAACCTATACAGCCCAGTACTTTTAGGTCAGCAACTGGTGAGAACTTCCCAGGGGCCTTTCTGAGCCATCCTCGCTAGCCAGTGTATCGATCGATCTATTATGATTTAATTGGACTTGTGGAGATGTTCTGAGCTGAAATGTGCAGTTACTGCACAGTACCAATCAAAGAATTGTTTGTGTACTCCAGACCGAACGAAAATTAAGAGTTGATACGTTTTTAGTTACTTTATATATAGCTTGGCACATTTTGATTCAATTTCATTTTTCTGTCAATGTTGAAAATCCTATGACGATCGTTGACTGAGAAGCTCGCGACAATACACACACATGCGCGCACATGTGGCTCCAGTATAGACGGAAATGTCAACTGCGACAGAAATCGATTTTGACAAGATGGTGGTTCAATGGCAATGCGTTAAGTGAATTATGAACAATTCGATAGGCATTAGACGGATTGGAAATTGCCATTTGCTTTGGATAATTTCACTCGTTCAGACATCCCGGTTTACAAGCAAGTGCTGGAATCAAATTGCGGTTTTCTACTGAACAACCCAAAGTACCTCTTCGGGGAGGATAATCTCAGTTGTGTCTCATAATACCGACCACGATGAAAGCACAAATGACGTATATTATACGTTTAGTGTTTTGATTTACAGCAGTGGAAATAGTTGTCATTCTCCAAATATCAGAGTGTGTAACCTCCTAAAAATCTCGGTGTATCTGACAGTAACAGGTACACACTCTGATGCCAGGAGAATGATAGTTGCAATTGTGTGTTATTAGCAAAGCGGGCGTTCAATGGCCAGACGTACGTACATGTTGTACATTTCTCCTGGTTATGTTCGAAATACCCCTGCTGCTCGTCTGCGCAAATGACCAGACGCCCTAGTACATGGCATCACTCTTTAAAAATGAGTGAAAAGTTCACCTCAGTAAGAGTGGAAATCCACCCCGCTCAAGTTGAGTGAAATTAACTCAAGTTTGAGTGTAAATAACTCAAGTTTGAGCGTTTCACTGCAGTTTGAGCTGAAAACTCACTTGAAGTTGAGAGTATGACGTACGTTCTCAGCAAGCCGCTACCCGTATTCTGATGTTATCACCAGCGTCACTGATGTTACAAAGTCGTAACTCTCATATTACCTCGTTCGTTGTTTTGATCGCGAAACTAAATCGGGGAAAGAGCGTTCAGCGGAACATGGCACAGGCCACTCACAAAAATACTGATGACGCCGAGCGGCGAAACTGTTCGACAGTTTTCGTGAAGAACAGTCAAAACAAATTGAATGGTTTGGATAACATTCGTACACTGATTATCGGCATCTTTGATTCACGGCCTTATGACCTTGTGCAACCATCTTTAGCAGAACAATTTCCTGATGCAAGTTTAACCTGACATGCAAGTGTTCAAGCACAACCATCTTTAATGATAAATCAGACAAGCCATCCCGAATATATTTGTTGTGACAGACAGTAGGTGCCTTCAAACTCGTCTATCTCTGAAAGGCGACTAGGCACATGTTTTAGAACATAGCAATCTCTCTCGTATGGTTCCCTTTCAGATGAAAGTAATTACCACGATTGCCCTGGTTTTCGATATTATTTGCTAGATACCAGATTTGCGTAATGCTGAAAGTTTTAATTCAAGATAACATAGCTGGATGTACGATATGTAAACGAGCCATAATCACGACAATTCAATTTGACATTGATTGGCGTTTGGTTCACAGATATTTACAACTTTCCACGACACGGTCTTTTGATATTTCCAGTCCCCTGATTGTCTAACAGAAGTAGTTTGAAATTCGCACGTGATTGATATAAAGCTGATGCGAGATAAAATATTCCGTGATATTATACCTGAGTTTACGGAGATCGCTGAGACCACATGCACGGATTAGCTGTTAGGGTCTAATGAACACTGTGATGAGGTTGCAATATGTGCGATTTTCTTGGATGGTCATGGTTCAATATAAATTTTCATGAAATTTCAGAATCAAATTAGAAAACTAGTACCGGTGTGGAGGCTAAGAATGTCCGGTGGCTACGATTGTCCGGCTTCTATCTTCTAACCCAGGTAGGACACTTATCTTCACATTGAAGACAAGTGTCCGTCATTGGTTGCAATAGAAAAGGATATGAAAAGGGACACCAATCACCAGGACATTCTTATCCATCACACCGGTCCTATTTCATGCGATTAGTTGCATGCAACAAATCGGGGCATTCCCCCACCGAGTTGTTATTACAAATCGCATCGTGAGAATGGGCCTTTACTCTCCACGATCTCGGACCTGCTTTCAGCCATAGCGTAACCACATGGCCATTCCAACGGTTATTTTCATTGGCTGAGATGACGCACAGGTCACGCCGAGCCAATGTCATATTATGATATTTCGACTTTGGAGTCAATATGGAAAATTAGCGACAGTCACATGTCGACGAATTGTCCAAATGGAAAATGTAGCACACAGTCGTTTTGTGGACCTGGGAAAACAATATTCTCTCAGGTCCACAAAATTAAATACTGACCGAAATTATAAGACAATAAGTGTTCTATCATAAGACCCGAACTTCTCATAGCTTTTTCTTTATGTTGGTGAAAGCAGTTAGAATAATCGTGCATTATAATACGTATGTTAACCCCCTCTTGGTGAAAGCAGTTAGAATATAACATATAGCAGACATTTCGCTTTACTCTCCACGATCTCGGCCCTACTGTCAGCCACAGTGTACACCGACAGCCATTCCAACGGCTTTTTTCATTAACTGCATGTGAAGACGCACACTTCAAATATCATATTATGATATTTCGGTTTCGGTGGAAATATGGAAAATTAGCGACAGTCACGTGACGGCGAATGGCCCAATTGGAAAATGTAACACACAGTCATATAATAAGTGGTTTTGTGGACACGAAAAAACAATATTCACGGAGGACGAATGCCTAGTGGTTTTGTGGACGTGAGAAAACAATATTCTCTCAGGTCCACAAAACCACATACTGACCGATATTATCATATTATGATGTTTCGGCTTTGGAGTCGATATGGAAAATTAGCGACAGACAGGTGACGGTGAATGGTTCAATTGGAAAAATGTTACACACACAAGTAATATATAATTAGTGGTTTGTGGACCTAGGAATATAACATTTTTATGGACCGGCTGGACCCGCTTTGGATATTTCTGGACTCGCTTTGAAGTCTTTGAAGTATGGAAAATTAGCGACAGTCGAGTGACGGCGAATGATCTAGAGAGTATCACACATATGATCCATGACGTCATCGATTCGCGACTACGTAACAATTACAGGATAATACGTCACGACGTTATCGACGCATTTCTTTGAAACCGTACGATTTCCGGCTATAGCATCAGTATGTAACGTTATGTTTAAATCCGTACGAAGGCCATGCGGCCTTTGAACATCGTCTTTCTTGTGTGTCCCATCCTTTCTGCCCTTCTCGTGGCTTGTTACGAGCGGGGCGACACAGGAGGAGATGATGATGGGGCAACAGGAAGCCTTCGATACTATGCCCGGAACAAGTCCTACCAACGGGATAACCACGACAACAACAACAGCGAACTTACCCAAGTATCCATCATGGACGACCACCACGGGGATACGATTAGAAAAGGCAGACAACGGACAAGGTTAAAACGAGATGCTACAATAAATGGCCACAGGTCCAGGGCTAGAAGAACAGACCCTCAAACCGATGGTAAGGAGGGTGGACTTCATAGGTCGAAAAGTTTAAGCCACGAATCCATCGTCATTTCACCGTCTGGTAACTTATAGATCTGTTAAAGCTGAAGGACAAACTATTTCAATTTCCGAGCGGAAACGACAAGGGGTCGTTTCTCAATTCAAAATAATCACAGCGTACGACAAAATACAAAACATTGCCTGGCGTTTAGTTCACACAAATATGGGCATATTCGGAAAGGCCATGAGGTCACGAAGGCTGTTCGGAAAGTCTGTTGATAAAACGGCTGGTCTTCGTCCAGTCGAATTCGTCTTCTGTCATGGCTCGGCTTTGTCAGACGAACCATGGCTGGGCTAGTGGTATTGGTAATACTGAAACCCCTCCGATCTACTGTCTGTCCCAGATAATATATCCGAGACGTTTTCGTCGATATTTCGGAGACAATTTATCGTACAACATTGAAACTTCACACAGTATATAAATTAAAAAATATTAATTTTTCCCAATATCTCATTAAAATCTGTTGAGAATTGACGAAAATCACCAATACCTACCATGTTATTTTGGGGCCACCTTGACGTTGATCTGCCAATGTTATAACATGCAGGCTTGACGTCATGACGTCAAAAAATAACCCACAAATCTCCCATCTAATTTTTGTTTTCGCGATTTATTGAGAACTACTGGAAGGATTCTCTTGATACTGTGGAATAAAATTAATACTTTTTAGTTGATCTACGGTGTGAAGTTTCAATATCGTCCGATAAATTGTCTCTGAAATATCGCCAAAAATATCTCGGATATATTATTTGGGACAGACAGTAGACTCATTTGTCTCGTGATTTCTACACGAAAGTATACATAATAAATAATATTTGCCATGTTATTCTTCCAGCTTTACCAGACCTGCGTGATATGACAGATATAGAAGATGAGGAACGACTGGAGACAAACAGAAAATTAGGTCTGTGAAAACGTAGCTCTATATTTGAACTCGGATATAACATATCCAATTCCATGACCACAAATTGCCGCTTAACGATTGCACATGGAATTATAACGTCTCATTTGCATATAACCCAATTCAAGGTAGAGGGGAGGGAGGGAATTTGGCTTAATGTCACACTCAAGTTTGTTTCACTCAAGGTAGAAAACTGTCTGACAATAGGTATATGCCAACAATGATGGAAATCTGAAGTCTTCTCCCTTACTAGCCTTTGTACCAGCGAAAGTCGGTCGCTTACCGGAAGTCGGTAACAGACGCCTTCATTGTGGTGTTATGCCACTCCACACAAATGATCGAACCTCGGACATTCAGCTCGAATTTGAGATACAACTCAATGTTGGGACTCACCTACATAAGCAGTTCATTCATGTGATACCCTGTCTAAATAAAGATCTTAGAAGCAAATTTATCTATATCTTTATTATGAGAATGTTACGGAAGCACTGAAGGGGTATGTTTTTGTTGTCCTTTTTTTCTTCAAAATGATCTAGGACCACGAGATAAGTCCATTGAGAATAATCGTCCTGTGAAAACGCAGAATTATCTCCGACACCGATATAATTATATTAGGGCTAAGGGTATTTCACATATGATCGTACCATGTGTTCGTATGAAAGCCGTGACTGGACCGGTCTATGTGATCCCCTGGAACGAAATGTATAATGTTTGGCACTGAACTTCTCTGATATTGTTTATTGATATGCATATTTTTCTCCCGACATGACGCGAAACTAGGTAATACAGAAATTATCATCCATCTGGTTGTTCCTCATGAGACTTTATATCACTTGACTTGCATTAACCGCTCTCCTCAAAGTTGCCACCTGTAAATATACCCAGTATATGAGATCTCAGTGGTGAAAAGAAAAAAAAAACGAAAAAACGGCCCTTAGTCAGAATTTCATGACTTAGGCAGTGTGGGCAGTTTGTTCTCAATAGAAATGTTTTACGATTTGATACTGACAGTAATGTACCCTCTATTCTACAGTAATATTGAATATCCTCATGTATCTATGTTACAGCGCTTGCTATTTCAGAGGAGGTCATTGGGGAAGTCCAGGCAGGGAAGATGAGAGAGGAGGCAAAGCTGAAGCAAATGAAGGAGGATCAACTCATACTTGGTCTGTTTGTCTTGTGATACTCTCCCCACTATCCAGACTTAGGATATACCAGTCTAGCGCGTAGCTATACGATGGTCTGTCACCAGACAGAAGCAAAAAATCCTTAAAATTTTTAGGAATATTCCCCGACTATTACACCAGCGGAATATTCCTCAACATAACTAAGGAATATTCCTTATCATGTTAAGAAATTTCCTTAACATGCTACGGAATATTCCTTATTGAATTTTAGGGAATAATCCGCTGGTGTGATAGTCGGGGAATATTCCTTAAATTTTTTTTTTCAGTGTGGGATGTGTCATACGTGTTCAGAACTCTGGATCGAACAGAAACCGACAAGGGGGAGAGTACTCTTGTAATAACAAAATTAATATTTTTTCTGCGAGATAAAATTTTCACATTACCTAACAGTTTCGGCTTTGTTACAATAATGTTCTTGGAATCTCATCATGAAATATCGACATTATTCATATTTTGACTTTCCTCATGATGAGAAGCAACCCATTCTTCCGAACTAAGGACGTATTTGCCTTTCTGGTGGATTAGTTCGGAGGGACGCATTGCTTCTCATGCCGAATAATGTCATAATATTAATAATTTCGATTTTTGCTGAGTTTTTTTCTTCTGATTTTTCCTGATTATGCTGATTAAAGAAGCTTATCCATTTGTCCTGATAAAGGAAGTCGTCCATTTCTTTCAGAGAACTCTTTGCAAAAAGCAGAAAAGAAAGCTGCACAGGAGAAAGCACAAAGAAAACAAGAAGAGGACAAATCGGAGGATGTAGGTGAGACATATGTACCTTTTTTTCTTAGATTTTGTGATAAATATTAGCACACAATGTTAACACTTCAAAAGTCACCGTGCAGAAGAATTCTGGAGATCAGAACTTGTATGTTGTCATTGCTCTCTCAGACCAGGCACTGCAGGGTGTCAAATGACACATTTTCACCTCAAAACAGGACATGCCACATTTTTTTTAAATCTAGCATGCCACGGTTGAATGTGTATTGTTTTCTGTAAAGAAAAAAGCTGCGCCGGTATTAAATGTGCGTTATAGCAAAGAGATCTGTGAAGATTGATAGGCCTAGGTGGTTAAATTTAAGTGGCTAAGTAAGTAAATTTAATTGTGTATTCTATTAGTTTATGATAATGGACCAAGCCAGACAATAAGTTGACCAATCCTCTATATGCGCTATAACGTCTATAGGATTGCCATCACCAACGTCATATAATATATATGACCAACGTCATATTATCAGTTATGATGTTTGTTTAAACCTGAAATACTTTCAGAGCATAAACTTGTTCAGAAAGTTGAAGAGGAAAAGAAAAGGCTTCAAGACGAAACTTTCAGGAGGAAAGAGGCCGAAGATGGACTGACTGCAGACAAACACAAGCTGAATTCTGTTCAAACAGCACTGAGAGATATACTTCAAGACAAGCAAAATACTTTAGAAAAAGCGAAAGGTACATTCAATGCAACGGAAGAATATGGTGCTCAGTTTGGGCTTAATGGGCTTTTAAAAAGCGACGCGCGAGATTAAAACACGAACACAGCGTGTTGTTAACAGATACGAGAGGAACACGACGACGTGTTTTGAAACTGGACGTCATCGGTGTAGTTTTTTTAAGGTGGCTCCCTGGTTACAAGAATGGCTGTTCTGCGCAACTTTTTGCGCATAGCAATTACCTCCCTTGTAATCGTACTCTTGTGTGCGAATGGATAGAATGAGATACTGTGACGTGCTGCGTTTACTAAGCATCCCTTGTGACGTCATGACGTCGAATGGCAAACTCTTTGTTGGCGTGCATTTGTCGACGTCATGACGTTGCATTGTTGCGACTTCATGCAAAATGGCGGGAAAAAGTGTGGGAGTAGGAGACCTATTCATGCCCTTTTTGGATGGCGACCTACCTTATATTTGAGTTATTAAAAAACCACATACTTCAAGGAACACATAGTAAAAAAATGAGAAAATTGACATGACTTTTGAATATTCTGAAAACAATTATGTCTCAAGTACTGGGTGTTTTACATAGTAATCACATTGTACCAATTTGCCACAGGTACACGTTATACAAGCTGAAAATTAGAAAAAAGTAATACGCTATGCCCCAATTTTTATATCATTTTCTGATATAGGATGGACTTCATGAGCTATACAAAAAATATGAGAAAAATGACATGACTTTGCATCTAAACCAGGGAGCCACCTTAATTCAATACTCGACCCGCGTCGCACGACGCAACAGACGACGTCATATCACTAAATGCCACTCGTCTTTTGCGTCGCGCGTTGAGTTTTACAATGTTCTGCGTCGCGCGTCAGTGAGAATGAAACGGCGGTAAATTTAAATACAAGGAATGTCCACTATTTGGCTAAATATCTTTGACTGATATGAACATGCCTTCGCGTTTTGAGAGAGCGATCTCTATTGTTGCGTCACCACAAATGATATATTTTCAGTGTGACGTCCTTCTGTGACGTCATGGCGGTAATTAGGCAAATGCTCCTCTTTTCATTTACGCCCGTAAGTCAGCTAGCCCGGTTACTGGACTTGCGTATATATATTGACTGTCACAGTCTAACTGGCATCTCATTAAGGTACCGGGTATCCTGAAAATATGAGGTGAAAATATAAGACGCTTGTATGGGCGGAAATGTGGCAACGATTTGGTGTAAGACCCACGAAATGTAACTAACAAAGGATCTACTGCAAGTTGTATTGTCAGTCTTTTGTCCAGTACCGTGTATTACCTTTTCATTGCGAGGTCTTGCACCAAAGCTTAACCGGAAATGTTGTCTGTGTTCAAAACGGTCGCGTGTTAGAATTAATAATGGGAATATAATCTGGTCCAGCTATTTATACCAGGCACGTCCAGTTACAAGTCTAGGTTACGGCCATGTAGTTCATGTCGCATAACGTTAATTTCACTATGAAAGTATGAAAGGAATGCATTGTAAAACAGGTTACATGAAATCCGGCCCCATGTCGGCATAAATTTCAGACTGATTTGAGGAGAGTCGAATTAGTTTCGGAAAATCAGTTTAAAACTTGAAATTGAAATTTCACTATAATATTTTAATCTTGCATGAAACTTTATTTCGAATTTTTAAATTTCAATTTGAAATTTGATATTTTATATTAAAATTTGAATTTAAAATTTGAACTTCGATTTAAAATTTCAATTTAAAATTCCAATATAAAATTCAATTTAAAATTTCATTTAAACAATTCATATGAGAAATTTATCAGTCAGGCAGGCTCGAACTACATTTACAATTGGCTTCATCTGCTCATTTTATTTGGGGGGAAGTAGGGTGGGGTGAGGTGGGGGTGGTAGGTGGGGTCGTGCAAGCACCTGAACTAACACCCCTGGTTTAATGTATGAAATAGAACACCAGCCAACTTTTCGCTCATCCAACCTTAATATCAGACGTGCAATTGTTTACATTTCCATAGAAACAGATTATGACCTGTGTAAGGGGCTTGCACGTAATAATACTGCTCTTTTTGTGACGCGTAAACACTTTGGCCTACATTCCTTCATTCACAAATCGGTTACAGCAAAGAGAGGTGTTGCAGACATACTCTTGAAGCAAAGTGCTCCTCTTTTGGAAGAAGTTTCGTGATACTTTAGAGTTTCGATACAACTCTATTGTGAACTGTTAACTGTGAACTTCACGGACATGCAAGGACGTTCTCACTGCAACTCCCCCGTTTTCCTATCTTACAGTGGTTTGTAAAGTTTCTAAAGCGAATGTCCCCAAAGCAACAATCTATTGTAACTGCACAAATCACATCTTTTTCTATATTCTGCAGAACTAGACAAAGAAAATAAAGCTGGATGTGACTCTGGGCCTTGTCAGAACGGTGGCCAGTGTGTGACCACTTTACCTAGCGGTTATCAATGTCTATGTCCGGAAAGTTTTCACGGAGAAGACTGTGAAATTCCAGTGGAACTGATGAAAATATGTAAGAGATCATTTCCTGTTCCCTCTCATGTATCTTTCATTTTGATTATGTTATACTTGAAAAACTAAGAGATAATCTATGTAATTTTCAATATAGTTTAATGTCTAGCTTGCACTATTGTGTGAGCTTCCAAGCTGCCAATTCTCTTCCAGATGGACGTACAAGAGAAAGATAATTAGTAGCACTCAAATTGCATAGCTACATTTAAGCCAGTGAATAGTACTATAAATGCTGAGTATGTGAACTAAAGTCTGTCAATTTTAATTAGTCGTCTACTTTGGAGCTTGTCAATAATCAGCAGTTAACTCCGAATTAATTTTATTTTTTGCATCGTGTAGAACAAACAAAACTCTACAAAATGCGGTATATCATCTGGCAAATTCACTGGGCATGGGATATAAGCGACACACCCACGGACCGCCTGTTATTACCTTATACGGCATGAATGACCTTTGTGCCATTGAGCATGAATACATTATAACGTCTCCCTATGTAATTGAGGCCCAGTAAATGAACAACTCTACTGGAGTTTTATATGGAGATAATTGAAAAGTTGTTTCGAGCGTGATATAGTATAGATATCTCGGAGAAATGGTAGTCATTTTGTAAAGGTCGGTTTGTTCTACAAGCTACAAAAAAGAAAATTTATGCACAGTTAACTATTGATTTTTGACAACCTCCAAAGTAGACGACTAATTAAAATGGACAGACTTTAATAGTCTGTAGTACAGGGAAGGACAACCGATCCCCATGATAGCCAATAACGTTGGGGAGATCGCTTGGGAATAAATTGCATCGCTTGTCTCTCTTGGTTTGTAGAACGTTATAACGTTATAGTGGTCCCCTTCATTCAAGTTTTATGTAAATGTGACGTCATGCTACGTCGGATGAATGAGCGAGTGCCACTATAACGTCATGACGTTCCAAAAACAACGGGAGGCAAGCGATGACGTTTTTAAAAGTTCTGGCTCTCGTTTAAGTTTTGTCTTCTCATATACTCAAAATAAAACAATAACCCACAGAACTATTACCACACATATTTGTAACAAATATAGAAGTTCTTGTTTTATCACATTTTAACAGAACATTGGAAAGCTTTTCAGTTCACCTTTAACTTGTGAATATTGATGTAATGTGACGGTTGGCCATGCTATATTCTTTAAAGTGATCGGCTCGGTGTAAATTCTGTGTGCAGTATGAAAAAGAGTTTCACAAACATCAGCCTGCTTTATGTGATCTTTTGTTCGTGTAGAGCCAATGTTATGTTGTGCCTGATTACTCAACAATGTATCGTAGATTCACAATGACCATTACGGTATTATTTCGATTGTTGCTATTGGTAAATCGAGCAATACGCGATAAGGGAGGGTATAATAGGAAGAAAGTCTACTACATTTTGGCTTAAGGCAAATCCCCGCAGATATGTGCCAGAAATATAGAGACAGGGAAGATTTTCTTGAGAGAAAGTCATAGAATGTCAGCTGTCAACGGTTCATGTTTGAGAGCAGATTGTAAAAGTTCTCGAAACTATCCTGAAAATCTAAAATCGACCAGATGACGTCACTGTGACATTATCCATGTTAACCAACTTTGCCATCCTAGCTGATATATTAAGTAGTGTAACATACTGTCCCTATCTTGGTAGCAATTATTGTGATAATCGAATGGGGTTCGCCAGCTCGAACTGACGCCAGGTAGCTACGTGTACCAAGAGGTAAATGGCGCATGCCCATGTTGTCTTTCCGGACGTCACAAAGGCAACGTCATAATGTAACGACGTTATAATTGTTCGTTTTATGACGCCACGTCTTCTTTACCTGCTGGAGCACTAGCGCCACCTTGTGTGGCTGGCGATCCCCATTGACTTGTTCCTTTCTTTCTTTCATTTCAGCCGTGTTGGATGACACCTTCAGCATTGAAGAAGAGGGACCGGAAGTTATATTTAAACTCCCGATGATCGTGTTCATAACCTTGACAATTCTCCAGCTTCTCTTCCTCCTCACATGCACCTGCCATTATTGCCTGACGAAACGAAAAATGTAAGCTGCAGCAAATGCTACGAATACTGATCACTTTAACATTTTATAAAGCGAGGGTGAAATGAGGGGGCCGAGGATGAAATTAGAAAGACGCGGGCGAAATTAGGAGTGAGAAAAATTCGGGTTCGAGAGGAAAACCGGTTCCGATTAAAAACTCTACCAATCAGAATCATGTATGAGGCCACCATATTTTATAACGTGATTACTTGTAAAGAGACGTCGCCATATCTAGTCACGTGAGACTTGAACCGATAGAAAGGAGAGCCATATATACCCTTTTTATTTGGAAACTACAACACAAATGCGCAACTGTTATATGATCAGTTCCATTCACCTTTCATCTCGTGTATCAGTAACCTTAAGACAAAGGTAATAGTAGTATTAGATGGAGACAAATCGATTTTAATATGAAATAATTATGAGGGGAGCTACCGTAGCTTTTCTAACATACACGGATGATCTTAAGACAATAATAATTAATTAAACATCCTAGTGACGTCACAATAGCATCATGAAATGCAAAGTAATATCGAGCTCCATTTATCAAACTGGAATGAACATTTTTTTATTTACATTTATGTTCATGATATAAATCTTGTAGTTGGATGGGATGTCTAGCACTGTAATATGACCTGAGCAGCAGGAACACAACTTGACTTGTTGGTGCTTAGTTGGTTCATCGCGATATGACTGAAATAATGTTGAAAGCCACGTTAAATCCTATTCACTCACTCACTCGCTGACTCACACGTGTAGTAGGATGACCTCGAAGCTATTAACGTCACCGAGCTCCGAACTTACCAAGCTCCGAGCTCTTGACTTACCGCGCACCGAGCTTCGGACATTACCGCGCTTCGGACTTTACGGCGCTCCGATCTCCGGACTTCTCACCTTCCTTGCTATTATCGTAAACTCATTCATATATCAGATGGATGTAGAGGTCGAGTGGTAGATAGTATATATCTATGTTAGAAAAGTATGGTAGAGTTAGCATATTGAAATCAAGTTACCTTTCCTTATTCCCTTCCTCCACTACTAATACTACCTATGTTTTAAGGTTATTGAGATGTCACGCATGCGTCTTATGGTTTTCAAAATTAAAATCGAGTTACCTATCCCTAAATTAGCGTCTATTTAAATACCTGGTTGCATGGTATAGGTCTGCATTGGTATAGCGATTGGAATGAATTGGGTATGATAAATTCTCCTCTCTATTGGTTCAACTCTCACGTGACTAAATCTGGCAACCACATTAAGTGATAAAACATACTGCATGTTGTCATACTTGATTCTGGTTGGTCGAGTTTTTGAATCTGAATAGGTTTTCCTCCCGAACCCGCAGTTTGCTCGCTTTCCTCCTCATTCCACCCTTGTCCTTCTCATTTCACCGTTGTCCTAGCTCCTCATTTCATCCTTGGCCTTCTCCTTCCATCCTCCGCCTCTTCATTTCACTATACGTGCATTTTTTTCACTTGGCTTGAAGAACTACATGTTTTCGTATACCGGTATTCAGATTAATTATAAATCATTGAGTCCTATGATTGTCGAATAACAGAGCTGTGAAGTATTGCGCAGTTTTCAGTTTGTTATTTCAGTGCAATTATTAGGAGTAGATTAGTTCAACTTAGTAAACGCCTTGACATGCCGTTTGTCCCATTAACGTAAATTGGAATCGGACACTAGATATTTTCATCGAATATCGAACGGTTCACCCATTTTCATGGTTTTTGTTTCAGGAAATCCATACGTAAAAAGTACGATAGGAAGCTGAAGCGAGGAGAACGATTGACGTCACTTCCACCGTCATACAGTTCTGTTAGCTGTATGGTCTGTAAAGATTATTTCAAGTGTTGTTGTTGCTGTGGCAAATCTCACGACGATCTTGATGAAGGTAGTTGGATGAAAATATAAATCCTCTATATAAATCTATCCTCTACAATGAAGATTTATTGACATACGGCTCCTTGAAATGTAGTGCACACGCACGTTACTAACGTGACGTCACAGTATGGCGTTAGAATGAAATTGTTACAATTGTTGCGACTAAGGTAGAAAAAGAACGTCAATCATTCAGGCTAGCCATGCCTCTAAATCGAATCTTTACACCACGAAACCCATCAAAACGTCCAGTCTCTATTTCATTTTTTCCCCCAGATTATTAAATGTCATTTAGGTATTATTGATAAATACCAGTAGTACATATGAAATAGAGACTCGTCCATTCTATTGCAAACCGAAAGCGACAATGAAATATAGCTTCAAGTCAACACAAAAGTGATCCCAGCTACGTCAGGATGGGGAAGTGTCACTGACAGTGATATCGAACTTGGAATTACAAGTTATCATGGCTTATTAAATCCTGAAGCAATTTGCGTTTTGGTCAAACTGTTTTAATCGTACCGTCACCAGTCCTATAAATAAAATTTAAAGTGGATGTGGGTCTATTGTTGAATGAGATTACCGGTAACGCCGAGTTGCAGGACAGAATTGTCTCCCATATTCTCATGATGACTGACCGGGTATTGCCTCAGATTTATTTCCCATCACATCCGTGCTCTTGAAAGTATATGTGTTACTTGCAAATGTATGTGTACCAGTCTATGACAACGAGCTATTATGGGCAGTTCTTGTTCATGCACACTAGCACAATACCACAGTCCGATATTTTTATACTGGGACTCAAATCCATGTGTTCAATGGCGCCATCTGTAGAGAAATCCAATACTTTGCAATGTCATGTATTATTATTCTAACTATGCCATGGAGCCATTTTTTTTCTGTGCCAGATATTCTGGTATACGCCGTCTACGTAGGCTAAAGCTTGTTTCATAGACTGCAAGTATCACAGTCGCGCATTGAAGTTTTCTCTGCTCTTCTTTCTTTTTTAGATTCCAGAAATAATTCAAACTTCAAGATATCCTCAACCACAAGTGGGCACACACCTCCTCTACCAGTCGCATCCTCTGGCGAAAGAAGAAATATGAACAAGATACTGACACGAGCAACGGACAGCTGGACAGTTGTTGAACCTCAGGACTCGATAACATCCGTTGACCAACGACGCATGTCCAGTGTGCCAGCACAGTATTATCAGCATGTTTCTATGAGGAAAGATAGCACGGCCCAGAGACATAACAGTCACCTTAGACGATCGAGTCAAGCCGTCAATCAGGGCAGTCTGAGTCACCAGGACAGCTTGAGTCACCATGGACAATCAGGTCAAGTCAGTAATCAGGGCAGTCTGAGTCACCAGAGCAGTTTGACTCACCATGGACAATCAGGGCAAGTCAGTAATCAGGGCAATCTGAGTCACCAGGGCAGTTCGAGTCACCATGGACAACCTGGTCAAGCCAGCAATGACCAATCCATCTCCGTCAATGATCAGGCCAGTCCGGGTGAGCTTGAGTCCCAACTCAATCCACCCAGTCAAATTCCCGATGCACCCGATATCAGTAAGTATCAAGGTCGTCGTACCTCTGTCGCGGAGCGAACAGCGTTGTTCTCAGCGCCAGATCTTCCAGGAAAAGGAAGCAAGATAAACGCAACCCGCCAAGCCCTGATGAGATCCGTAAGGCGTATAGGTGCCATGAGAAACAACAGCGCTGTCCCACAGCAGCTCCAATACGAGTCGTTCGATGCAACCTATCCAACTCATACCACCAGACAAACACAGACCAGTTCGAATCAGTCACATTCCTCCAGGAACAATTCAGCTCAACATTATGATCCTACCTATTCATCGAAATCCAAGCGTCATAATTCCAGAAGGACTAAATCGGGCTACAGGGAAATCCCTCAAGACGAGGGCTGTAGTGAAGAAGAGGCTAATATGATAGGGACAGAGGAGGATCATCGCGAATACATATACGAGGCTGACCAAAGCGAGGCTGACCGGAGCGAGGCTAATCGAATCGAGACTGACCAAAGCGAGGCTGACCACAGTGAAACCGGTCCTGTTTTGACAGTAGATCTGAGGCGCCAGTCTCAGATGATAAGAGATGGTTTGGCAGATCGACGGTACCATATTCAAAGATATGACGAGAGTGACAATGACTATGATATTGACGACTATGATCATGATATTGCCCTTGTCAGGCATGAGAACGATGAAATCGATCAATTCAAAGCCGGGAGTGAGAAAATGTATCCAACACACCTTGGCCCCCCGCCAAGACATCCCGCGCCTTCAATCCCTCGCTATAACAAATAATTTACAAAACCAGAAAATAAATATATACTATAGTAGTCAGTATCATGAAATACAGAGATTTAGTATTCAAGGTGAAATAATAATCGATTGTAACTCATCAAATTATCTTTCTGCAAATGAACGGTCACCTTAAATTGAACTTTTATAATCCAGTAGATTTCAAATTGTGTAGTTGGGAAAGCAAATACAACAGAAGAATATAATTATATGTATTAAATTGACTCGATATCATGGAGAAATAATAACATATTCAAAGCCCTGAATGTTTCATATTCAGTTCTTTCTGATACCGAAAGAGTACAATAGATTTATTAGTTGTAATTTGTACCGGGTATCGAAGTCGCTTAACGATGTACGTATATACTTTATATACCACAGGTATGAACACCTAAAAACGTAAAAGCAGAGGGTTTTTTACAGTATTGGGTTATTCACTTCTTGAGACCTACACCCCCAACCCACGCACACACCCCGCCATTTCCCTCCATTTGCCTTTGAGGACGACTACCTTGGTCAAACTCAACGAAATAGCAAATAGACCGATCTATCTGATAGTCTGTAACAGTTAATCTCTAAATGTTTTGATACAAACATATGGACAATTTGGTTTCAGTATGAAAATGAAAAATTTATCCGTGATCGAGACCGAGAGGGGTCAGTTTTGGGTGATTTTAGATCTATCTTACATTGCAGACGATAAAACAAATAGTCCATGTTACGACAGCAGATGTAACTCTTTGTGGAGTATTATATAAAGGAAAGTAACTCTTCCTCTTTCATTCATTTATTCTCATATTAATCATTACAAATTTTGTATTTCAACCAATTCAAACATTAGGAATCAAGCTCCCGTGAGCATATCAATAGACAAAGATAAAAAACAATGAACCATGACTGAAATATTAACTTGGTTTGAGGCAATGAGCTAAAAACGATACATCATTCCAGGAGGGAGAAACAGCACACCTTCAGTATCTTGCATAATTTGGAGGGAACTAATAGGACAGTCCCGAGATGGAACTCTCTAACGACAAAAAGCGTGAAACCACGTCATGGCCCATGTGACGTCAGGCCGATGTTAGGCAACGAACCATTCCTTAGCATTGGAAATATTATGTTATTCACGGAGATTTACAGGCGATGACTTCTGTTTGTCTTCAGCTTCTTCAAAGGTGTTTGGATTTTCAGTATTTTGAAAGCCACAATGATAATTATTTTCCGGTTTTTGCAGTATAGTCATTGTTAAAGCATTACCCTGTAGCGAACCTTGACCCGACGTCACGTGAGCAATGGCATCGTTTCGCGCCTTCCATGGCTAAAGAGTTCTATCTTGGGACTGTCCTATTGTTGACCATAGAGTTTGACCGATATAATAAAAGATACATGGTATTATCCCCCTCCCTCTCCGTCAAGATATAGCTAATCGGCCTGCTTGAGAAGGAATATTAAAGATATAGTGTGTACAATATGTATCAACTATAAATAATACAGAAATATATTTCAATATGAATGTATATGAACTATAGTATACTACAGCCTTCGCCAATAAGTGAAAATGAATTTGAGAAAAGACCACGGGCTTATCATTCGTAATTACGGAACCACAATTTGTTCAAATCTCCAATTTCTTTGATAACTGTTCCGTATGGACCAGATATCGCACATTTTGAGGTTAACCCAATATGCATTTGCATATATCTACATGGAGAACTTTTAATACGGACGTCCGGCGATTAAACTCTTTAACCGTGAAAGGCGCAAAACGATGTCATTGCCCACGTGACGTCGGGCCAAGGTTAGGCACCAACCACCTCGCTGGGGGTCTAATAACACCCCAGCCACCAGTCAGATTTTTGGACCGGATTCGGGGCCTTCGCGCACATCGCCGGCAGTGACATCATATATAGTAAAATAGATGTTTAACGAAAATTTTGATTACTTTTCAAGTCTGCATAATACCTCCGTTGACATAGCGTTAAAAAGAATTATCTGGAGATAATTTTCCCTGTTTATCTGGACGGAGCATATGAAAAGTAGTTCGCTCATGTGCAACACTAAAGGAGTTGTTTGGTCGGATTCAAACTGAACCGTGCGTTGGTTGGTTTCCCCAATACGTCATAGCAACGTAGTAAAGGTCAACTTCCGCTATTGGAGACAGGGATGTTATTGGAGCCTGCGAAATGGAGCATGCGCTGTGGGGAGGTTGGTTAGGCACCCGGCAATGATTTAACATTGGCAATACCGCAAAAATAGAAAAATAGGTATCATGGTTGCTTTCAAAATGCTACAAGTCCAAACAACATTGAAGATCTTATCTTCTCAAAGTTAAGGCATTTGCAAGCAGATGGCATCGTCTGTTGTAAGTCCGTGAATAAACTAATACAGCGTTGCCAATGAAAAGAAATGGTTCGTTGCGTTACGTCACGTGGACATTTACGTCGTTTCGCGCCTTTTGTGAACAAAGAGTTCGATCTCGGGACTGTCCCATTGATTTGGTTGGTTCAACCTGATATGATCGTTCTATTCTCGCCTCAAATGTTTGATGATACCACAAACAGATGTATTTATATGTTGTCGTATGACTTCGGTGACGCCGGTGACTTGCATCCACCGAACACAAACACAAACCCATCCTGAAATGCAGAAAAACATATTCATTACGGACACAAAGCCAGTAGTAAAGGTTGTATAATATGAAAGTCGAAACAGTCTAAACATGCAATTTGGCTCAATCAACCGTCAGTCCTCCACTAGTGACGTCACGGGTTGGAAACATTTCATTGTGCCCCACCAGATGCAGCTCAAGTTCATGCTGACATCATTGCTATTCCATTTGTCAAATAAACAATCTTCAACTAGAGTTTACATTTATTTGTGAAAGTTTATCGATCACGTGGCCATCAGTAGCATATGTGTACTTAGTATAATCTTATAGATGCTGATGAGTTGTTTGATTCTTTTCTTTTTTATCGGGCAAACTGGAGCATTAATTTTGGTAACGTAATGTTCAACCGCGGTATATGCTTGCATCTCTGGTTGTTAAGTCTTGAGTCAATCTGGTTTGTGTAATGGTATGTTATAGCAGTTCCACACACAAAACATACACTCTATTATCAATTCAACTTACAGAAACAAATACGGGAATTTCTGACCAGAAACCTCCATTAGGGATAGCGTCCTTGCCTCTCGATCCATTGATACATTTAATCCCAGTTCCAAATATACAATAGGCTGAGAGAGTCACGAAAAATCTGAAATAAATAAGTAGAATGTAGGTATATACCCGCATGCATGAAATAAGATGATCTTCATCTCTGCTTCGTCAATTCAAGGATGACATAAAATATTATACACATTTCCAGATTGTAGTCATAATCTCCAGATTATTCCGTGCTTTCCTGGAATGTGGTGTGTGGCAACGAAAGATTATAAACGACATATCGTGTATATCTGCCATGACAGGGTCATATGTATCATGACCCTGGCAGATTCAATCTGATGACTAAAGATGTAATCAGCCTCAAATCTAGGCGGAAATCGATGTCTCTCAAACTCCCCGAAAGTAACATATCATGGAATTTTCGGTCTTCAAGACGACAAGGGCTTGAGCGCGATCTTAAGATATTGTAACGCAAAGTCGTCTGTAGACTCAGGTGATAGTCTCCATAAAACCTAGATAATAGATTCCATTTCCGGCTCCGAGATTTCTCGAAGTCCTGATAGCCTCCTTAAATGAGACAGGATACAACAAATACGGAGTCCATGTCTGCTGAATATTAAGCCGATTTATTATAAATCCATTCCACCTAACTTAGGAATGATCGGCGGTACTTGGCAGGCAGACCAACACAGCTTCACTAACATCAGACCATTTTGTAAATGTCTTTCAAAACTGGGAGATAGTACATCTATCATCGAGACGCGATGTTGAATTAGCCTGCCTGATACGTAACGGTCATCCCTCTGTATACACTGCTATACATTACAGGGTCAAGTTAACTCACAACTAAATCCTCAAACTTTCGACAAAGTTTAGACAAACTGCTCAGCTATATGTCTCATTATCTAAACACGCACATCAAATTCAGGAGAATTCAGTGCGGTTACACAATCATGCAATGTTAAATCATACAAATTGAAACTTATATAACTGTTTCTCACAAATAGCTGTGTTCGCGAATGTTCACAATGACTGACCTAAATGGTCATGAAATCGGAAATAGTTCTGTCAAAACACATCACAATATATTTAAGGTTGCATGCATACAGATTATATAAAATTGGTAAATGAACAGTCGAACTCCACGCAACTATATGGTGGCTAAGAAGTCTACCTTTACGTGAAAGTATGGTGGCTAGGAAATCACTATTTCACAATATTTTACGACAGGTACAAAATGAAACACGTTGTTTCTACCATTCACGAGAAAATAGAAGGAATTGGTCTTTACAAAACAAAAAACGGCCGTGTCAACAAGCGTATACACCATTCGCAACTTCTCGGGGATCACCGGTGGCAGATAGTCCATCGAATGCCATGAGCATGGCATGCCGTGATATTGGAATATCACCAGGTCATGGGATTGCTGTCCCTTTGCCCCAGCAAATCTATCCCATATGGTTTGTCTGATTTATCACAAATTAAAGATGGCCTAAAGTCTGAAACGTGTCAATTCATATCAAACCTGCATCCAGTATTTATTCTGCCAAATATGGTTGCACAAGATGAAGTAGAACTCGTCAAAACAAAACAAAAATCCTTTTCGAGGTGGAGAATCTGTAGGTTAAATCACAGACCATCCGGGCGTCAGATCGAGTTCTGCACCCAAGGGAGATAACCCCTGTATCATTTGATCAGCCCAGACGAATTATCTCCCCTCAACCCCATTCAAATGCCTAGGTTGTTTCAATGACACCTGAGGGCGCAACATTACTTGCCCCCCACCGTCCTGTCGACAGTTCCATCTGCAGTAGATCGACCCACAATAGCTTCGGTTTTCAACTGGCAGATGGGACTATATAAATTAAAGATGCAACATGTTTAAAGTTAAAGCTAATACTTTGTGATATTATATTTCCCTGGGTCATAACAGATATGAGTATTAGTATTTTCGACACAAAGTCAAACTATCCATAGTGTATAATTTGCCGACAAACGGTTCATGCGTCCGTGTTAGAGGTTCGAATCATGCGCGCTAGGCGATTCCGGGGCGTCACATCTGGCGATTCCGGGGCGTCACATCTGGCGATTCACAGGAAATTCATGTTGAAGGTCACCGAGTGTAGAATCGGTCCCCTTTGTAGATTTCCCCTCGGTGGTGCCGAATGGCGTATACACGTGTGGTGCCTTCTACCAACGTATGCTATACGACTTTACCGAACCTTAGGCACGAGCCATGACGTTATCCCATGGCTGCACATGTTCAGCATTCAGATCCGTGAGCGTCGCTACGTCACTCAAACGTCACACGGTGACGTCATCTGCGTACAACACATACTCAACGGCGAAACCTAAAACCCGTCGACTTTCAAATTTCTCTGACAAGATATTCTTGCATTCATTGTATATGGCGATCCCACTAAACATGTTGAGGCGTTTTCTCCATCAGACGCACTACAGGCTCTTCTACTAACATCAGATGAGTTACTTATTTGAGCTGATCTGTCATCACAGCTCCCGAGCTAGCGTGTCTAAGTCTGTTTAAACTGGTACTAGGGTCCGTGTGGTTACGGCGTAGTTTCCACGGTGGGCGTTGTAACCGACAATAATTGATTGTTGTCATTGTTTGTGGAGTAGTAGTCACCAGATCACCAGAAAGATCCATTGGTGACATCAATAGTCACCAGATAGCACATGGTCATGTCTGCATATGACATCACAAGAATGGAACAAACTACACGAACGCTGATGTACGTTTACTATTGGCTGGGGAAGAAAAGCGTCCGCGGATCTTTGATAGTGTTTTAATCGGTGCTGAAGACAACCCAGGTCAACTTGTCTACGGTGACAGCGTCGGTCCTGTATGATCACGCGGTGGGTGTCACAGACGTCTATGGTAGGCCGTAGGGGACAAAAATCGCCATTGGGTGTAGACACATACTATTAGCCAATCACAGAGCTGTTTCACGTGTTGACATTAATTATTATATGTCTACATACAATTTAATTCGATATCATATCGAATTATTTTATATCCGTATACATATTATTTAGATACTGCATCAAATATTTCGATGCAACATCAAATTAATTTGTATCCCCATTCAGATCATTTCGTATCCATTTCGTATTATTTATATATGGTATCCCAATATTTAAAAGTGTGGTTGGCCACAGAGGACAAAAATGGCTATTTGGTGTAGACACATTCCAGTCAATCATATATAACAGTTTTATGTATGTCATACATAATTCATTATATATGTCATACATAATTCATAAAATATGTCATACATAATTCATTCAATCACGACCATTGGAAATATGCATGACATGCAGTAATCGCTTCCGCCACAAAATGTTCTGTTTCCTGTAAAAATGGAGCACCAATGACAACGTGCGTTACAGATTCCACGCGTGGCCACGTGCCACGGCGCCATTTTTCAACTCCTGAAACATGTCTACGAGGCGCGACAAACTTTTTCATAAAAGTTAATTCTATTGGCTGTAGTGATTATAGGAGCGGAAGTGATTGATGGTGTCTATCATTCCGACGATTTTTTTGGTTCAATACGATGCTACATCGAAATATATTTAGGATGCCATACCTAAATAATATTCCTACGAAGTAGGCTACAGATCGCAAATTGTCCGGTAATGAGTGAGTGAGTCAGTCCATCCGAATCCTTTCGTCGGCAAAATAAGGAGAACCGTTGACATTAGAACCTTGATTTTTGGCATGAACGTGCATTAGGGCATTGTTACCAGCAAGTTCTGATCTGAAATAATTCTGATTAAAATTAGATTTATAATTAACACTTCAGTATATTGTTATAAATGCATACCATCCATGTGGCCTTTAACAGTATCATGTTCCTTTTATGACCATGAAGCCATGGGACCTCCTTATCAGTGGATTTAAAAGTCATTAAGGCTTGTCCTTGGAACAAACACAGAGAGAGGCTCCATCCCAGCCTTGTGGTTTTTAACAGTGATTTATATCCAAGCCCACTGAGATAAGGCCGGTTTCTAGACATTTCTTAGACATTAAACAGCCCCATAAACTTGCCATCAAATGGGATAAGGCTGGGAGTACAAGAATGTGCAGTGTATTTTCTGTGGACTGTGTAGGCTGTACAGTCTGAATGAAGACAGCCTAGCAGAATTAGTTAAAGCTAGGTGGTTTAACGTTTATCAATGAAGAAAATCATCGATCAACCGCCATAGAATATAATGTGAAACAAGAAAACCGGAATAGTACATTCATCAGATTGCCAATGCCCAAAATGTGTTGTCTCATATATCTAGATAACAACGTGATGTTATTTATTGATAGCTCAGCGAATGCACTGGCATGCCCATTGGGAACCCTTGGCTGTATGTTTCACTGTATATATAACACAGTACAAAACGTGATGGGATAATGAAATAGGAAATGCTAACTTTCCATCATTTGTTAGTGCATTTATCTACACTGCTATTACCAGGCAACTTGCCATTCTTAATACACACAATTTCACATCCAAACATTTCATCACAGACCAAATCATGCAGGCTTCAAATTCAGGTCAAATTGCCACTGATGATGAAATATCCTACATCAACCAATTAAGTCAGCCTGAAGCAATAACCCAGCAGAACATAGAAAGATCTGGTATCATCCTTCAGCTTAGCCTGTGGCCAACAATGATAAAATTTACTGAGGGTGAAACAAAGCTGTCCTGCAAGCCACCCAAGGAATTTATCAGCTTGTGTTGGGACATTTTGTTGGTATCATGTAAGTTGTTTAGTAGTTTACTCATTCAAATCCCCATGCCATATTTTCTGTTATTCAACAGACAAATTTCTTTACTGGTTTTAATTGTTTAAGTTTTACTGGGTTTCAACTGCTACAGATAGTAACATAGTACTGATACTGTAGAAATGGGTAGTGTGAATTTAATTATTCCATGTTTAGTACAATTTGTTCACATGAACTGATTGCCAAGAGCTCAGTGCCTGTCCTAATGCCTACCTTACTTCGTAGGTCCTGTGACGCATAGTCACACTGCCATGTGTATACGCCGGATACAAAATGATTCGATACAGTATCTAAATCATCTGCAATGCGTATACAAATTAATTTGATGTAGCATCGAAATATTTGATGCAGTATCTAAATAATATGTATACGGATATAAAATAATTCGATATGATATCGAATTAAATTGTATGTAGACAGATAATAATTAATGTCTACACGTAAAACAGCTCTGTGATTGGCTAAGGATATGTGTCTACACCAAATGGCGATTTTTGTCCCCTACGGCCTACCATAGACGTCGTGGTTACATAGTTATTATCCAACATTTGAAGGAAACAACATCCTTATTGTGGTTGATACATACAGAAAACAAATTGAAGCAGTACATGCACCTCCTGCTTCGGCTGATAATACGATGAAGATGATACGTAGATTATTCCTACGAAGTAGGCTACAAATCGCAAATTGTCCGGTAATGAGTGAGTGAGTCAGTCCATCCGAATCCTTTCGTCGGCAAAATAAGGAGAACCATTGACATTAGAACCATGATTTTTGGCATGAACGTGCATTAGGGCATTGTTGCCAGCAAGTTCTGAGCTGACCGGATTCTGATGAAAATTTGATTTTTAATTATTTTTTTTATTATTTATTGATAGCTCAGCGACTGCACTGTCATGTCCATTGGGAACCATTGGCTGTATGTTTCACTGTATACATTGTATATAACACAGTACAAAACGTGATGGGATAATGAAATAGGAAATGATAATTTTCCATCATTTGTTAGTGCATTTATCTTCACTGCTATTACCAACATTACCATTACATTCTTAATACACAGAAGTAAGTATATCGTTATAGATAGTAACTGTGGTCTTTAACGTGTATCCTATTTCACATCCAAACATGTCATCACCGACCAAATTAGGCTTCAAATTTAGGTCATATTGCCACTGCTGGTGAAATATCCTACATCAACCAATTAAGTCAGACTGTGCAATAACCCAGCAGAACAAAGATAGATGTGGTATCCTTCAGATTAGCCTGTGAGCGACAATGATAAAAGTTTACTGAGGGTGAAACAAAGCCATCCTGCAAGCCACCCAAGGAATTTATCAGCTTGTGTTGGGAAATTTTGTTGGTATCATGTAAGTTGTTTAGTAGTTTACTCATTCAAATCTCCATACCATATTTTCTGTTATTCAACAGACAAATTTCTTTACTGGTTTTAATTGTTTAAGTTTTACTGGGTTTCAACCGCTACAGATAGTAACATAGTGCTGATACTGTAGAAAAGTATCACACTGGGATATAATTTAAACAAAAACATTACATGTGTAATTATGTCTAAATTTTTCTTGTCATTTCAAATTTTGATTCCTTGATTAAGGGATACAGAATCACTGGCACGGAGTGTGTTGGTGTGTCACAGAATCACTGCCACAGAGTGTGTTGGTGTGTCACAGATTCACATCAGCACTGGTAAACCATTCATTCAATCCCATCACTTTTAATCTTCAACAAAATATTCAATATTGTTTTAATCGAAAATTTCTGGTGATTTTTGATGAAAATCTCTGGTGATTCTGACTTGGGCTGCATGTGCCCATCTTAATATAGGCAGGATTTCAACTTGGGGCTGGGGGGGGGGGGATTGCCAAGAGCTCAGTGCCTGTCCTAATGCCTACCTTACTTCGTAGGTCCTGTGACGCATAGTCACACTGTTCGCAACTCTTAATAAATTAATATCCTACCAATGCTCCCCAGTCGTACATGTCGCTAAAAAGGATCTTACGTATTTCATTTGAATTTGGCGTTTTGAGTGCAGCATCTGGACTAATCCACTTGCAGTCGGGGAGGGGAGATAGGCTCACCGCGTCCGTTTATCCGAATGTTTAGACCAAAGATCAGTCCATATATCTGCCCCGTATTAGGTGCCACAAATGTCGGGACCGCGGCAACATGAAAAGACACCACGCCAGCGCGGCGTCTAAGTCGACGGAACTAATCAAAAATTCTCTATCATTAATGTTCCCTCCAAAGCACTATGGAGCGCTCTCAGGATTGGTTGACACTTGAGTTACTGCAAGTCTGTTAGATCCTTCAAGCGACATATCCAACTGGCGGAGCAGATTGGATTTAATTTTAATTATATTGGGGTTTCCAGAGACCATATGTTTTAAGTATTTCTTAATAGGCAGAGTTACTTCCTCTTGTTTCCCGTTTAAAATACATTATGAAACCGGGGCTGAATCCAGTCTAAAGCTCCCCCTGCTTGTTTCCTTGTACACGTTCGATAGAGGGGTTTATGTTAGTGAGAAAGGCCACGCATTCCAGTAACGAATAGAGTTACTTCAAGTTCCCCTTCTGAAACTTTGTTACTTCAAGTTCCCCATTAAAACTTAAGAGAAATGCCTTTCCCTACTACTCTTTTGCAACTTGATGAGGAGTTTAGTAACACACAAGATGCGTCATGTATGCACAATACGCCCAAATGGTTTGCTTTCATTATCTAGTCGCATATACTGTTGGGGTTACAGCACTTGTATGGTGGATGGACCCTCCGGCCCCACCCCTGGAAGAAGGATAGAATGGACCAAATTCGATATATTACCGTATAATCAATCAGACATAGCGCGTGTTTAGGCAGATATATAAGGTAAAATAACTTACATTATGATAAGAACCGTGCCAACGCTTAGTACCGTGACATCGACAACGGGTAAGATTGAGACACAAGCCCCGGCATAATGTAACACTACTTCAAACTGAAACAAATACATTGAATTTTCATAAAATTCAGGTACCGTAAAGTCAATATATAGATTTGTTCAAATAGGAAATAGCGATTTAGTTGCCTGACTTTATGCTATACCTAACCAATAAATGGTGCAAAACTTCCCTTTCTTTAGAATGAAACCTGGCTGTCAGGATTCCCCTCAACGCCAAACCAAGAAATTCTACATCGAGATAATAACTGAGCATTTCGATACTAAAGTCTGTCGATTTTAATTAGTCTTTGGAACTTGTCAATAACCAGCAGTTACCTCTGCATAAATTTTCTTTTTTGCATCGTATAGAACAGCCAGAACTCTACGAAATGACTACCATTTCTCCGTGATATAGATACTATATCACGCTTAAAATAACTTTGTAATTCGCTCCATATAATACTTCAGTACAGTTCTTTCATGTACCGGGACTCAATTACATAGGGAGACGGCATAATGTATTCGTGTTGTCCAGCACAAAGGTCAACAATGCCGTGTACGCTTATAGAGGTGTTACGGTTATAGAGGTGTGTACGGTTTATCATTCGGCAATTGTACTGGGCATGAGATATAATCGACACTTTCATGGACCGCCTGTTATTACTGTATTCGGCATCAATGACCTTTGTGCCAGTGAGCATGAATATATTATGACGTCTACCTATGTAATTGAGGCCCGGTACATAAACAACTGTACTGGAGTATTATATAGGGCGAATTAAAAAGTTACTTCGATCGTGATATATTATCGATATCACAGAGAAATGGTAGTCATTATGTAGAGTTCCGTTTGTTATACACGCTGCAAAAAAGGAAATCGTTGCATGGTTAACTACTGATTTTTGACAAGCTCCAAAGTAGACGACTAATTAAAATGGATAGACTTTAGTGCTTCATTGATTAACCACAACTATTAAGTCATCAGAGATTTGCTGAGGTTTTTCTTAAATTCAAGTCAAAATCCAATTGCACGAACCTTTGAAAAAGGTCTCTGAGAAGTGTATTCTCCAATCAGTGACAATATTATACATTGCGTAATTGACTAAAGACGAAAGTGGAAAAGCTACAATTGTCGCAATGTTCGGAAAATGTGGCAGTCTTTTGCAGGATAATTCTTCGTTTCACCTCTCTAAGCAATTGGCAGAATAATTCTTCATTTCACGTCTCAAGGAAAAGAAAAAGTCATATTGACTCCATGTACAGAAATATTCCATTTAAAAAAAAAACATATGTGCATCTATGGCTGAATCAACCATAAGCTAGAGAGGACGACACGTTACCTCGAAGAGGCTAGGAAGTGGAAGGTAGTCATAGATAGATAGAAAAACTGAGTCAAAAATGTTGAAAAAAATCTACATACTTTGCTGCTTAGGAAGAAAAAACTACGTAAAACCATAAAAGAATTAGAAACAGAAATTCGAGATATAAATCAAATATTAAACGAAATAAAAGAATTTGTACAGTAAACGTCGAAACCTAAAACAAATGACTGAGGTGGCACTGAAACTCTCCTGCGAAAAACTCTCTGTCCACTATCATAAGGGAATTGGACAATGCCGTCAGGCAAAAGTAAAGCTGATCTGACGGCTTTCCAGCTGAATTTCCTTCTGGGTCGAAATTAAACATTAAACATATGAAGCCAGTCCAGAACCAAACGTCTTTTGACACCATTTACCTATCAGCGGGGCAAATATTTCAATGTAAAGTTGATTTTGATTCGGGATTACCTCCATACATTTATAGTGAGAAAAGGTGTGGTTTTCACACCAAGCTACTCCAAAATGCTTTCACTAAAAAAAAACTAAAAACAAGTAATCAAGACCCAGTAGCTCAGGGTTACTCGAACATGCAAGACAATCATTGTCCTAACTAGAGGATAAATTGGGACACCAGGCAATAACGATGACATTATTTCTATGAACAAACTCGGAAATTTGATCGAGAGGTGATTTAACCAGTTCAAGAAAAATAACAACTGTCAAAACTTGACAATTGGTGCCAGAGGAGACACATGGCATATAAACTACAAGGTACAGGATTATAGGCTTTATGCTTCTTCAACTAAACATGAGCAAATATCAACGTTATATTCACCTGACATGATGTATCATTGAAAAGGGTCGGTGTTGCCCCAGGCACTACTCCTGGCGTAGTATCAAGTGGGGGTCTTATCCAATGGGCATCCGGAAAACACTGGAAGCTTAACCGAACCGATAGTGTACAATCGGTCCCGTTTGGTCGGTGGTAGGTTCCCCCATGAGGGAAATCCACGATGAAACCATCAGGATTATATTCCGCTGGTAGTAAAAAGAGATAAAAAGTCTGTCAGTCCTACAGTACCAGAAACAAGAACCTAAATGCCTGCTCTCTAAAATAATTAGGTTGGAATTCAATCTATCAGATTGAAATAAGTGACCAATCTTTTCTTGGATTGAACATATTCAATCTAATAGATTGAAATGAGAAAATGATTCTGTTTTAGACAGAGCATTCAATGTTCTAGATTGAAATTTTCAATCTAATAGATGGAATATTCAATCGTATAAATTGGTAACCAATTCCAATCTGGTGGATTGAATATTCAATCTAATTATTTTAGAGAGTGGGCTGCTTTACTCAGAAATAAACAAATGTACCCGGATACTGTACTCCCTTAAAAAACTTGAGTAAGAGTGGAAATCTCTCCCACTCAAGCAGCTGAGTGCAAAAATCCACTCTTGTTGAATGAATTCCACTCAATTTGAGTGAGTTATCATCTCAAACTTGAGTGAAATTTGAGTGAATTTAACCCAGGCTTAAATGAATTTCACTCAACTTGAGTGGGATGAATTTTCACCCTTACTTCAGGGAAATTTGTTTGGAGAGTTGTTCTCTTCACTTGTATTGCTATTGGATGACCCCGATATGTTGTAAACACAAGGTAGGAACCACAACAAATTCGATTTCAGTCGGATCGTGAGATAATAATCTCAACATCATGCTAATATTAACATCCATATCTCCAAACAGGCATACAGTATATAAACACAAGCTAGTGTTTTGCTATAGAGATACAGTTTTCAATGATGTCGGCAAAGAGTATATGATGTTCGTCAAATCCGTATCAATTATGTATCACTTGTTGAGATAATGCGTTAAAACTTGAGGAACTAAATAAGGAAAGTCAAGAGGAGAAGAAGGAGGAGAACAGTGTGCATTTCAAAGATATCACGAACTCCAAATATGGTGATGCCATAACCGAATAATGATAACTGATGGTTCTGAATGATTTGCAGTAATACTCAGTTACGCATATTGGTGAATGTCCGTGCTAATAATTTATCGTACCGGTATCAACAAAATTACGCTGTAGATTCTCGGAACGGGAATAGTCGAGGGGAGACAACTTGTGTGAATCACATAAAACGTCGAAATACTCAGGTATAGTTATCTCCCCTACACCGAAACAGGTTTCATAAAATGCTCCGAACATTATTTAGAAGCGTTCGGATCCCACACTCAGTGTCGTCGTCCATAAAGAAATCAGGCGTCCAGTATCTTTATCAGTAGTATGTGTTCTTTTTTTCGAATGAATGTGCCATACACGTAAATGCGATATAACTGACATCTATATTACGAATTTTATCCCTGATTTCATTCTTCTCAGATTAGGTAAGAAATGAATTCATTTAAACTGAATTTTACCCCTGATTCCATTCTTTTCAGATTAGGTAAGGGGCTAATATTTTCCGATTGAGAATCAATTTATTGGATTGAAATTGCAGTCCATTAGATTGATTTTCCGGTATTCAGTTCTTCATTCTTGCTATTTTCAATCGACTCAGAGTTTGAAATTTTGATTTAGTTAATCATGATAGTATTGAATGATGAACATCGGTGTTGGGAGTGGGATGGGAGTAAAGCCGACAGTCTATCTAGCTCATCACGGCACTTCGTTGAGAACTTAATTACTGTCTTGCGCAATTACACTTACTGTCCACCTTGAATGGATTGGCTTCGTATCCCCCAATCTTGAACACGGCATTTGTGTCGTCTGAATTCTGCTGACAAACGCTGGCATCGGAACAGTTAAAAAACATAATTCTGTCTAAGTTTTGACAAAATGCCATGTAAAACATGCAAGAGTCCCCGGTTAAATTGCCCTGTTGAAGACAGGAGTCCCGGTGCTTATTCAAATGAAATTCCCATATTCTGAAATGTAAAAATAAAGCGTGCATCAATGTCTCGTACTAAACTACATATGTTCTAATGACGCATTTGGCCAGTTGTAATATAGGCCTACTCTGCAGGTCAAAGGCCCTCATGCCTTGACTTGACTTTCTGTGTCAGTGCCGTCTTTTGACAACATTCTCGGAAACGATATGCCTACTAAGAACAGGAAAATCTCTTATTATTTGTCATATTTCCCTCAATCATGCATCCATACTCTAATCAGCTACCTACCCCTGCCCACCACCCTATATGTTCCCTTGCACGCATGACTATAGTAGGCCTAATAAAGCAAAGGAGCTGATTTACTGACGTTAAAATCATATCGTAGGTCATGCCACGAACCCCAAACATTCCCAAAATCCAAGATCGAGTTCTCTTATTGGGTTAACTTTGCTGGAAAATTACAAACAAAGAATTGTCAACACACGAGGATGAGGATGAGGATGACTCTTCCCATTATAACTATAGGAAGGGAAGGAATTCTGTATGGAACATGATATGCTTCAGAACACATTGACCAGCAATTTACAATTTTGAGCAGGAATATTTTTGCGTCATTGTAGATCTAAATCCTGTTACTATATCCCGCTTCACAGCAGTATATTATAACATTGCGTCAAGATATGTTATTTACGAAAGCCGAGAGGGGACTTCTGACTTCCGACTTCTGACTTCCGACTTCCGACTTTTTCTTTTATAATGCAGTACATTATGAAGCATGGAATAACACAATACCATTATTATGGCATGTTGTGCATCTACTTATAATAATCAGATAACCAGATTAATCGTTGGACAATGCTGTCTTGTCCAAGTGGTGGCGACCGATGCACAGCACGTGGAACACCGCCTGATCTCCGATTCATTCTCATGATCCCTCCCTTATGTTTATAACATGGAGCGGGATTTTCATGTATTGATAACTGAAATAAAGTAAATATGATAATATGCATGGATCAAATATCCCAATAAAGGACTACAGCTTACATTTATGATAATTTTGGCAACTTCAGGTCGAAAATATACCAGTCATTATCCATTGAAATATATTCTGGGATAACCCTATCTAGCCTAGGCTTTTGGGGATCCCCCCCCCCCCCGTAAATATTAAAACAAAATGTGGTAACGTAATGTGCCCAATACCGCAGATAAATACGACTCAATTACATAAAATAATTGCACAATTTTATTCAACTGATCACAATTACTTCCAAAACATTATCGAATAATATAGTATGATAATTTACGCATCAATGCGACAAGAGGATGTCATTATATTTATCGATTATTCAAATATTATTTACGATTTTCTGCTTTCCCAGATTGTAGGACACAGAAAAAACTAAACCTAATTTTGTCAAGCCCAAGCCAAATCATATCAAAAGATCGTACCATTACTCCCAAATATAATTATCAAATAATATAAATATTGTTTGTATCAAGGCATTTTAGTTCTCTCCCCTCTCTTCTCCAAAACTGTTGATAATTTTGATTACTTTCAAATGGAAAATTAAAACTTCTGTGAGGGAGACATTTTGTTGCCATATATTTCTGAAATTGCCCCATTGTTCTGAATTTTTTTTTTAAATTTTGTTTTTTTGCATAAAAATATTTTCTCTGGTTGATGAGAAGCTTTCGGGAACCGGTAAAAATTTGATATGCAAATGAGGTAATGGTGAGTTAATTAGATAGACAAATAAGGATATTTAGGATTGTGATACTTTTGCAGTCCATTAACTTGTGTAAGGAGGTGTGTTAGTTAAAATGAATTTTTAATAAATATGAAACGCATAGACCTTTGTTACTCCATATTCGTTAATAAGATATCATAACCCGTGAATTTTCCAAAATAACCTCTGTAACCTGTTGATATGGGAACCGTATTTCTATAAATACTTAGAACTTTTTAGAACTAGTTTTCATGATGCTATAAATAAGCAATATTACAAAGAAAGAGATTAGACTTATAGCTTTGTGACAATTCCAGTATAATCTAGCTCATTATCTTGAGTTCATTTGGTGACATCACCAAATATCATTTGCAATAAATTCCATCAATAGCAGATTTAAACTGCTCTGTAACCGTGGCCTAAAACTGGACCTAGAACATTGGGGTTTCCTTTTAAATTGCCAGTACTAGTAATCAGAAAGACCAAAGCACAAAGTCACAGACGGAAATAGTACTATTGTCATGTATATAAAGGTAAATTGCAAGGGGTGAATGGATGTCCAAAATTCTGAAGTCGGAAGTCGGAAGTCGGAAGTCGGAAGTCCGAAGTCGGAAGTCGGAAGTCGGAAGTCGGAAGTCAGAAGTCGGAAGTCGGAAGTCAAAATCAAAATAATTAAGTTAAAGCTTTGGAAAAGATTTTGGAAAAGTCAAATATGTAGATAGAAACAAATGTTAGTCAGTTATATGAGCTAATGATACGATCTGATGGTATGATCGAGCTAAATTCCCTTCATTGATAGTAGTTGATAGTGTTGAATGAAATAGATCCACTTTCAATAAAACCGATCAATCAACTTAGGGCCTTTCTTGGGATAGTAGGAATATTTGATACATATTATCATATTACACCAGTTATCAACATTTGAAAAAACCCGCTCCATGTTATAAACATAAGGGAGGGATCATGAGAACGAACCGGAGATCACGCGGTGGTCCACGTGCTGTGCACCGGTCGCTGCCACCGGGACAAGACAGCATTGTCCAACGATTAATGTGGGAAGGGCACATTAAATGCGATTATTCGTAATGTATCAAATTGTGCAATTATATTATGTAATTGAGGCGCCTTTGAATTGTGACATAGGGCATTTCGATTTACAATAGAAGTTATGGCATTTTAATAATCAGAACATAGCTCAAGATAAACTTGAATGGTTATCTGATTATTATAAGTACATGCAAGCAGGTTTTTAAGCACAATATGCCATAATAATGGTATTGTGTTATTCCATGCTTCATAATTTAATATGTAATGCATTATATAAAAAATCTTAAGTCTGAAGTCGGAAGTCAGAAGTCGGAAGTCAGAAGTCAGGAGTCGGAAGTCAGAAGTCAGAAGTCCCCTCTCGGCTTTCGTAATTATTCCCCAGCTTGTTATTTATTTGCAATGATTACTTCTTTGCAACATTATTGTTACTTTTAGAAAAATTTTTATTTAAAATGTATTCTCGATTTAACTATAAGCTATAATATGTGGCAAATGAAACTTTAGAAGGATTGTATAACGATACGCTTATCATTTACAAGCCACGCTTCATGAAGCACGTGGAAATCTAGGGACAGTGTGTAAGTCACTTGGAAATAAATGCCCAGTGTTACTATAACGCACATGTAAGAAGAATAACGGAACACACTAACCAGATTTTATTTATTTATTTATTTATTTATTGTGCCTTACACACATATATATTCCTTGACTTTGATTAGTGTTAACTAGACAACTGTGAATTCACTCAGAATATTTCCCACTTCCTCGATCATTAGGCATGTGGGACCGAGCCATGCGTACGAATTTGCCTATTATAACCTGTATAGAAGTGGCGAGTCAACGCGACCCTTGACAATAATAATACAACGAATGCTCCCTCAGTCGCGCGCTGGTGACTTCCGCGTTCACAGGTGTCAAACAAGTTGAAGAGTGCACCAAACTGCCGATCCAGCTGTACTAGTGACAAGAGTCAAGGTTTCCCGTTGATAAGAGGTAAGCTCTTGATTAAAGGATGATGAAAGCTAGCTTCACATAATGTTGCAAAGACATGAGATTAATAAAAGTCAACCGACAGTTTGTCAGCACCGAACTCCTCTCAGAGGGTGTTGTTTATTGTTAATGCGGTGAGCAGGTCATGACGCTCGTGATCAGATTTCCCCATTACGGATGACTGATTGATGTGTGATCCCATGGACTGACAGATAGTTATATTCTGCCCCAGGTATGGGTAATGAGAAAAATGGTAGTCGGGACTACTGTATTATAAAACAGATCAGCATTAGCTAAGATTCATAGCGTCTCCCTTCCCTCACCGCTATGCCGACTATAAAATCTATGTATTGTTTACCTATATGTTGATAAGGTAATGTTTACTAATTTCCTGCATGCACTGATATACATAATCTGGCAGGTTTTATTCTGGCTCGAGAGGTAACCGGAATATCTAAATCCAATCTAGATTTAGACCATTGACACGGGAGAAGATTGAAAAGGGGAATGTTACCATAACCAATGTGGATAAAGAAAAAACACACCAAGACATCAATTTGTGCTAACAATAAATCTAGTATTTATTTAGATGAATCAACTCCTTAATCAAACATTCAGGAGGATATAGCGCACATGTTTTAATTTTGTATATAAAGATTCTAAGATTTAGCTACGAATTAAAAAGTTCTACCGCAAATATAATCTAAACAGCAATTGTAAACAAACACACATAATTTAACTTACCTAACTGGCTAGGTTGAGCAGCACAAGGCGACCGTATCCAAGAAGAGTTTTAACCAAGGGTCTTTTGATCTTTGAAATCTTTTCTTATATAGAGCCGAAAGTTTTAATCTAAAATGAGATCTAAGAGTTATCGCCTGGAATTGCTCGAACCAACCTATCTAAACTCACGGGTAGCCGACTTCTTATAATTGCTACCGTGAACAAATTATAGTTATGTTAGGGGGAACTAAGAGAATGGACCATTAATCCCATGGTTAGTTGAACACTTTTCTTTGAAGATTTCGACTGGTCACTGTCATTTAAAGAATTTATTGCTACACGAATATCTAAACTTTTGTGACCAGTGGATTTTAGTGGCCTAAACCGGAAAATGAATTTAGATAACGCCAAAACATTGACCATGCAATTGGTTGCCGAATCTATGAATTCCCCCGTATCAGATTAAAACAACAGATATAATATATATGATATATAGGCCTAACGCTCAGGTGACAAATAATAAAAGTTCCAAACCTAACTAATCAATATCATATTAATCATACAGTGACAGACCGAAGTCGTTCACTACAATGATTCCTGGTACATGTATAACCAATTATATGAAACTCGCTCTATTGGCATTTAGTACAGGAATCATTAATTATCTCATAATATACTCCACATTTAGTTCAGCTTTATTTATATTTAGTTTTCTATATTTAATATCTACATTTAATAAATTAACTTTACTGTATAAAAGAGAATAAATATATTAAAAAGAAAACCAATTTATTACATGATGTATTTCCTAAATGTAATGATTGTATTTCAAATGGCGCACCTTATTATTGGCCGTTGCGAAGAACTTGAATATGCCGCCATGAATAAAAATACCATTATCGATGTTGTGATCATCATCCCCTGTATACACGGGGTCTATTATGACGGAAATGCCCATCTTCTTGACCCTCGATTTCAGGTGATTTTGAGGCTCCATAGGGATAATTTTAACGTCTGTAATTAATTTTTGACCGACGAATGGCCATTTAGTTTGCCATTTCTGTATTTTTATTCATGGCGGCCCATTTTCTCAAGTTAATGAAGGTCCAATAGGGCGCAAAGGTAATAATAAGTGCGCCATGGAGATGTTCGAGTTACCACCAGGGAAATGTATTTGTCGTCGGCATAGCGGTGAGGGAAGGGAGACGCTATGAATCTTAGCTAGATCATCATCGGTGTTTTTACTTTCGGTTGTTTCTGGTTGGCAGACCCTGTTGTATTGAGCGAAGCAACAAAACATATATAAACCTGCACGCTATTGTCCTATATAGTTTGTAATGTCATCAGGCGTTGATATTGGCTTGCCTGTTCCCCAATCCCAGTTTCCTTTGAGGAAATAAATATATTGTTTAAACCAATATCATCAGTTCGTTCCAATTGCCTAAAAGTGAATTAATATGTCAATTATGTTTTTCACTGAAGCTTGCTTATAATTCTCAGCCTTGAAACGAACGTAGACTTTTCCCTGCTCAACATCCTCGCTAAACGGCAAATTGGAATGTGTATAAATTGCGATTGTGATCTCATTTAAGCT